>JAJLRR010000012.1:98989-110045 GCA_030567175.1 Williopsis lachancei
CATAATCCATTAAGGTATATAAGACATAATAAGCTTCAGAATTCCATATGAATACAGTAATATGATAGTGCCTTGTTATTTCAGGTTAATGTTTCAGTAGGTTTGCACTGTATAGCTTTAGCTGTATCATATTATGCCTATGAGATCAGCATCGATTGGACATTCCATGATAAGGCACAACAGGCTAATGTCAATATGGGCATCGCTAGGCAACAGCTTGAAAAGTAGGGCCTATGGCCATAAAGCTAGAGAGCTGTGAAGGTATACAGCTCTATTGACCAAGCGAACCTGTGCACTGCACTGTATATATTACGATGCATCTGTACCAAAAGAGCTTTAAGAATAGCATAATTTACATATCATGCCGGCTAGAAAGGACACAGATAGAGGATCTAAAAGATCAGACTTCCCGCAACCACGAATATAATGACAGCAGTGGCTGGTTATATAAGAACAATCGATTTGATCCATTTGTTCGTATTTATAGAACACTCCTTCACCTTTGACCAATGATTGGCTAATACTGCACGTTGAATCCTTTTTTTAGTTTGGCCTCAATGCGGTAATTCTGCTCCTGAAGACAATACGTAACTGTACGTCCGCATATTTTTTTTACTGAGGCTTAAACGCCTTGGAGTTGATATTAATTCCCACCTTTCGGGTTTAGTACTCCAGATCCTTAATCATCTTATAACCTATACAGTCTTATCCACACCACCGATAATGACACATCTTCAAGGCTTTTGACAGATTATATGGCCATATATAATGTTTGTACCTCATTGACAGATAAACCATCATGAATGATCAACTTAAGCTTATGACGTAGTTTGTAATTGGAATGTATAATCAACTCTTCATAATAAAAGTACAGTTGTTAATGCCCGTGGTGCGAGTTTAAGCCGGTGATGATCAAACCTTATTGTGAGATTTTTCTTAGCTAATTATAAGAGACGTCCAGTCTCGTGACCAGTTAGTTGTTTGGTTATATAGCTGATCGTCATATCCTTTGACTTAATTTACCCAGCTTTTGCTTAATAATACGGAGAGTTGTACTAGTGCTACGTCCTCTATAGATTTCGCTCTGTGTTGGTTAATTGTGTGTTGTACAAGGCCAACCTTGATGATATAGTGGAAGAGTAAGAATACACCACTGTAGTCTGTTTCAACGCTAATGAAGAGTCTATATGACATATGTTCTTGTAAAACATAACTGAGTACTCAATGTCAGATGGTATCAACTATAACAAACTTGAGCTATATTGTATGACCCCCTGACAAATTCTCCATAGTTAAGTTTACCCCAGTGCTAAAAGCCTAGAAACCTGGTTTGAGCACAACAACATTTATTTATCCGGGCTTCAATCTGGAAGAATACGAAAGAAAATTAAAGCTTAGCGCGGCCAGCAGACAGAAATATAAAAAAGTAAACAAGAGCTGAAGAGTCGATACTATTACATAGTTACTACTCATCATCTATGAACTCAGCAGGCTCTTCAGAGACTCACAGTGATCATTAGATAATCATACCAACAACCACACTCCGACCATGGATGAACACACCATAAGGAAAATCGCCAAAAAGTATTCCAATGGACAAACGCGTAGTTGGGAAACTCCATCACCACAAGTATTAGCTTCAATTGAAGGTATATTACAAAGAAATAAAGCCAAAGCTTTAGAAACTGTATCAACATCGAATATATATAGACATAATTCTACATTGGATGAATTTATAATAGAAACATTGGATGAATTAGCACATTCAAAATTACCCAAGGCAATAAATTTAAAAGATCTTGATTACGATTATCAATTAAAGAGAGAAAAAGCATTGTTAAATTTAGAATCAAATGAATTACACATTTTAGAAAATTTAAGAGATACTTTTACAAAAGAGAATGATGAATTAAAAGAGTTGAATAAATTTGTTAAATCTTATGAAACATTAACATTTGAAGAAAGAGAAAAACTTGATAGATTAATGGGTGAAGAATCAATATTAGAATTGGAAAAAAGGGATAAAGCATTACAACAACAATTGAGGAATCCAGCTATTGATATGAGTGATAGAGTACTAAGTCTTAATTTTGATGCTGCAAAAGAAGACGACGAAGACGAACAAGATGATCGATTAAAGACACTAATGGATGAACTCGATAATGAATTGACAAGGTTAGATAAAGGTTCATCACATCTACAAGATTTATCAACCAGATTAGATCAACTCTTGGAGAAAATGGCATGACACCAACAGTGTATGTATACATATTATATAATGAGACAATGAATCATGAATTATGAAATACTAAAGTTTATATCTACGTAGAAACTGGGTTTAATACATTAATAATGACTATTTCTTTTTCTGCTTTTATACACCCATCATAAATCAAACAAAGGACTTTTCAAGCTTAGTCAGCGTTACGACGAGCAGCGTGCTTAGCAGCTCTCTTACCAGTACCGAAGGTCTTCTTGTCTCTGTTCTTCTTTTGCTTTCTTTGTTGTCTAGAAGCCTTGTCAACCTTCTCGGCCAAACCGTATCTAACCAATCTGTAGGATGGCTCAAACTTCTTAGCGTCAGCAACAGAGTTGTAGACAAGACCGAAACCAGTGGACTTACCACCACCGTATTGGGTTCTGAAACCAAAGACGGAGACAGCATCCTTGTCAGCCTTGTAAGTAGCAGCCAACTTCTCTCTCAACTCATCCTTGGAGACGTTAGCCTTGTTTGGGTGCAAAACGTCAATGACGAATTGGAGTCTAGCCAACAATGGGTTGTTAATGACCTTTCTGGTTCTGATGGTAATAGCGTCACTCTATTATAGAAATGTTAGTATTGGTTATTCTTATGATTCGGTAATTGTATGGATTGAAAGAGTAAGAGATGTAGAATAGAATAGAACAGAGTAAAGTAGTGGTCTGTATCATCTGTGTATCTTATATTTGGTGATGTGATTGTATTTGTAGTATCATTTGAGAACTTCATGCATATTCAAATGTCCTTTCAGTAAGGTTCATTGGATATTGAACAGTGTTTATGAGATCATCTTCAACTTCTATGAGATACGTATATATTGAATATGACTTGTCTTTTGAAGATCTGTGATATTGAACTGTGCCCTTGTTGTTTTGATCTATTCATTCCACCTATGTCCTATAGGTCATTATCTCCTTTATTATAATCATATTTTATTTGATGATCCGTCACTTCGTATAGTTATAGTCTCCAACGGGTATATATGTGTGTTATTATAACCAACGTTCAAAGTCTCCTTGTTAACCAGTTGCTTCACTTAAGTGCTATTCTCATATTCATTATCTATTCTTCTCTCTCTTTCTCTTTCATCCAACCATATGGGTGTCCTTCACATACCATTCTGTCCTGATACTGTGGAATCCACTTCTTCTATGTTGTTGATGTTACACTGAAGTTGAAGAAATTCCAATTTTTGTTTGTGCGAGTAGTTCCAGTGCGTCTGTGCTATGAAAGCAAAAAACTCAAGCGAAAAAAACCGGGATCTTAGCTAATCTCCAACGCTGACAGTTATGTCAGCATTATATAACTCTGCGCGCTGCTTGTTTTTTTTGTTGTGTTGGTTGGTGTTTGGATGTGGGTATTTGTGACACTTATTTCGCAGTCACATCGACTTTTAAAAGTTAAGAGTGCACATGTTATTCAACATCCGGACATTCTGTACAAGAACGCGAAGTCGTTTTATGTTTTCGTTATTTTTGTGACAAACCTGTGAGTTTGGATTCCATGCATCTCCATATGGAGAGGAAGAGTTATAATTAGTACAGATATAGAAAGGTAGAAATGATATACTTCACTACAACAGATGTAACAGTTAATGGATAAATTACTATTAATCAAACCACCGCGAATATAAGTGATAAATGAGCACCATCATCTTCAGTCTCATACAAATGACGGGGATATTTCTTTAGCATTTCAGAAGTTTGAGTACCTATTCGACCTTTAACTTTAACAATAACTTTTTTGGTTAACAGATTTTGTAATGAAGTTGAAGTTAGATATAGAATTTTTGATATGTTGTAAATGGAATTTTTCTCATTTGAACTTATCTTTCTATGTTTGATTTCAAATTTAATACCCAAAGATTTCAATTCTTTCATAAGTTGATCTCTTTGTCCATGTTCATATTCCAATTGTTGAATGATTTTAAATTCAAGATCTTTTAAAACTTGTTCAACATTCCAACTCGATTGTGGTTTAATCTTTCTTCTTCTAATGGTATTTTTACCTAACCATCTTTTACTACCATAACAAGTTTGTAATGGATCATTCCAATCTGTTATTGAGATTTTTTTTCGATTACGAACATGGGAATTGTTATACTCTTCACTAACTTGTTCCAAAGTTTCAAGAATCTTTGAATGTCGACGTCTTTTACCATTTGATTTTGAATTGTTATATGCTATTATTCCAGCTTTTCTCAATGGAACATTATCTTCATCATCTAATTCATTATAATAATAATTTGAGATAACATTAAAAGCTCCATTGATTGTATTCTTAAAGTTTTGCTTTAGACTTTTAGAATTAGTAGACAAATATGCATCATATTCCAATTTAGCAATTCTTTGAGATTCTAAAGTTCTATTCTTATTTATCGAACAACTTTGTTTAAGACAAGATTTGAGTTTATCTTTAGAATGTAACTCTTTATCATTTTGTATAACAACAATCTCAGAAGATGATTCATAAAGTGCAACTTCGTTAAACTCTGAGAATCTAATCTTTGAATATGAACTTTCATTATCAAAGAATTCAACTGGATTAAAATAAACATTATCAAAATGTGAAGGAATTGGTAAACCTTCCCAAAGTGCATAGTTTATCGTATCTATATAGAAATGAGAACCAATCTGTGGTATAGTTATACGATGATTTGGATAATGATATTGATGCTGTGTAGTATAATCATCTGTAATGATCGTAAAGAATGAATTATCTTTATCAATCAATTGCTTTGTACCTTTAATATCCGAATCCAATGGATGTGATAAGAACAATGGATCCAATATCCATCTCTGTCTAATCTCTTCAAATGATAGATATTTCTTATCTGTTGAGAATGATTCAGTCATTTTTGAACAGTGTTATATCACTAGGATACGATGAGATATGGATAAAGACAAGATATTGTTCATTAATATCATCAACTTTTAAATGGCGGTTATATCTTAAACCTCTCATTTTGTATCGATGTATTGATTTGTATGACATAGCGCTTAATAAGAAATCCTCTCATATAAAATATACAATGAAGTATATCATAGTATATTCAATCATAGTACCTTCTCTTCATTTCTCTATATCTGCTTAAGAATATTAAAGCTTCAATTTCTATTATATACGGGATTTGTTAGTAATGTACTATTTATATAAAATGTACAATGACATACCTTTGTATATAAATTCACCCTTTTGCAAAGCATTTTCAAAATCTTTTGAATCTTTATGCAATTCTTTATTCTTTTGAAATCCAGCTTTTAATCTTGGTCTAATGTAATTTAAATCTTTACCTCTGATTATTGTTAGTTTGATATGTTATATGAATGTTATATGAATGTCATATGAATGTCATATGAATGTTATATGTCATATGACATGATAGTATATCATAACACATTGATGAATACATACGGATATTCCCTGGATATATACAACAGTCTCTTATACAATTCTCTTACTCTTGGATCCATTGTACTTTAAACGTATGAGTTATATAATGTATAACCAATTAATTGTGATGATTACTATGTTTTTGTTGATGTATCTGACTTGTAATTTTTATATGCGCGGTAATGGACAGTAGTACTCTTACTCTTACAGATAATACAGATAATACAACCACCATTGCTAAATATTCTATTTGTTTATTAGATATGATCAATATGATCAATTACTGTCATATGACATCTGATTAATGTTATTATCATTAGTTGTTTATCTTTATTACTATGCTACTCTTAATCTCAATACAAAATTAACAACAACAGCAACCAATAAGAATAGACAAAGCATTGTTGGACCAAATCTATCATCATATGGACCAGAACCTCTTTTTCTAATTGCAACAGCTCTCCAATGATAAGTTATTAATGCATAAATCATTGTTGCCATTGCAACAAATGTGAAAAGTCCAGCACTTATACGACCAACTTTATCACCAAAGTTTAATAAACCAACACCTAATCCACCTAATACAACTGTGAAATTTAACCATGATAAGAATGTACGTTCATTTGCAAAGAAAACTTTTGGTTCAACCCTTGTAGGAAGTGCAATTCTTTTACCTTTTTAATGTGTTAGTATATCATATTGTTATTCATTTTATTTTCCCAAGGGGAGATTGATTACACTTACCTGGTGCAGATTGTAGAAGAGGAGCTGAAGACATCTTTTATGAGTATGTTGAATATGCTGAGTATGAAAGTTATAAGGATTGAATTCAGATAGATCTATAACGTCTTTTTGTCAAGTTTAAATTTGAATTATTTAACCTCTGTTCCATAGTTAAGAATAATATTTATGGGCTGCGGTACCAGTTTGTTATTATTCCATGTCAAATTAACTGCTTCTGCTGCTGATACTGAAATTTTGTATAAGCGGACATTTTTGACAAGCACGTGGGGAATTTTAAACAGCAGCCGTTTGATAAAATTTATTACACTGAAAGGCGGATTATGTCATATATGACATAATCCATGCTATGTCAGCTATTACTTAATAATATTTGATGAAATTAGACATTCTTCAGATCGATCTAATCTAAAAGACAGAATTGAAAAGCAAAAATTGGTAAACTGTTATATGCTGATTGATTCATGAGCTATTAACATTTTGTAAATCGAGAACATATCTGTTTGAATTGTCAGGTTTCTCGAAGCAAATAAGGGGCTCTACGCCACTTAACTGTCATCGACGTTACCTGGTATATATCCATTCTATAATTTTCACACTTTGCTATTGAGAATATGTTGTATAATATAATTAATAATTACTGACTAGGTAAATTAGTCATGTTATGTTCTGTTTACTTTATGAGGTTTAGTTGATGTGAGTATAAGTTATTCATATATAATGGTTAATTAGCATTAATGTTATATTATACCAAAGTGCAAATGAGCTGAACATCACTTAGCTAGAATATCATAGAGATTTACAGATTATACAATGTTAATCTTTATAAACAGTCTGTATCAATATCTGTTGTTTAATAAACAACAGTATGATTCGATGTTTATGAATAACTATCCATCATAATAAAAGTTCAATCAAAGTATTGTTCAGTTCTATGTAGTCATCCCTTTTGATAAACCTCCCCGGTTACGAAGCCCTTGGAATCATTTGTTCTTTCATCTTTATCAAAATTACAAGTCAGATTCATTTCGATTGAATAAAGGAAATAAAAATCACTTTTCACAGCTTGCATTCTACACCCCTGACTCCTTTTACTTGTAACATTAGTGTATGAGTTAGGGAGATTGGCAATGAATGATTTACCAGATATTATGAGTGAGTTATGATCATCAAATTAGATCCAAATGTTGATCTTCGTCAGATGTTGTTAAGCATTAATTTTATTTTGGTTTATGTTGATGAACTCGAATATTTCTGTGTATTAAGGCTAGTTTATTATATCATTTGACTTTTTATACTGTTTGATCAATATAATTGATACAGCTAATTGTTACATGATGAATCTATCTATCTGTTTATAACAGATGTAACGTTGATCGTTATAAGCAGTCTATATAATCATTATATGCTAGCATATATATATATTGCTAGCCTGTATATTGATGATATGATGCTTATATACGATTCAACGTCGTAATACATACGACAATATATGATATTGTATTGTTTAGAATAGTTAGTTGTAGTTTATAGTTAGTAATGTTGATTTACTATGGCATGTATCCCAATAAGGAAATTATCCTAATTAAGACTTAAATTCTCTTTAAAATTTTCCTCCGTCTATATATTTTGTTTTTGCCTCCCGATGTGACAAATATTGCTATCTTTGCCCCGTGTTTTTGAGCAATTCTTACTCAAGAGTGGAAAATATTTTTGCTCCGTGTAGACTATCAAAGATATCCCTTTTAAGTGGTATAGGGAATCTCATCTTAATTGTGATGTCGTTTAAGCCTCGGTAATCAATGACTATTCTGAAACTAATGTGATACTATTGCTTATTTTGAGACAAGAGACGCTACCAAATGTTAGGTTAATTCTATGTCATTAGTACAGGGATACCCTAACATGTTCTGAACTCCTTATATTTAATGCTGTTAACATGTAACATATGTTACGCTTATATATAAAGGTTTTCTAATACAGTTCATTACAAAGGTCAATTCATATCAATATTCGAATGTTGTATTACATTATACTAATCGATATGGTATGAAACCATTGTATATGACATAGCTGTTATATAACCAGTTATATAACGAGTATAATATAAACAATCACACCTCAACAACGTATTTTTCATTACTTGCACCAAATTCTTCTAAATCTTTTAATCCTTCAATTATACCTTCCAACCCTTTATACAGTTTAATATTTCTCTGCGGTTTAATCAAACCTCTATTCAATAGATCCTGTGTAAAACGAACAATATTTGAACCATGTTCAATATCTTCATGGAATTTCTTAATTAAAACTTCTTTAACAGAAATGGTTTGTAATAATTTTGTGTCTAAATCCTTTGAAGGTTTTGATACAACTCCAACAAAGATCTTCTTCTTATTGTTTGAATTATTCTTATTATTCAAGTTTAAGAATCTTATAACGTTATCAGAAGTTTGTTTACCAACAACATCAACACCAATCTGTAAAGTTTCATCCTGTAATATATCCTTTAATTCTGATGTAAGTTGTTCAAACGGTTTAAATCTATCCAAGACATGTGTAGCACCAATAGATTTTAAATAGGATTCATGTTTAAAACTTGAAACGGAGATAATTTTTTGAAAACCTGCAATCTTACACAGTTGAATGATATAAGAACCAACTCCACTTGAACCTCCCCATATTAAAATTGAACGAGTGTCTTTGTTATCTTTAGTCTTTTCTTTATCTTCATCAAACAAATTTAAATTGAACTCATCCACAACTGAAGATGCAGTAACTAATCCAACTCCAATTGCAGATGCTTCTTTTAATGAGATATTTTGTGGAATATTCTGGGGGTTTTCCAACTTCCAAACTAATCTTGAATCAAAAATTGTAAATTCTTGAAACGTTGAAGTTCTTAAATCTCTATAAGAAGTTGAAGCCATAAATACTTCATCATTAATCGATAACTTGTTATCAACTTTTAAACCTCTTTTAACGATAATCCCAGAAGATTCACGACCTTGAATCCATGGAAATGAATAAATACCAAATTTATATTTTAAACCTTTCCAATCAATTGGATTTAATCCAATAAATTTATTTTGTATCAATATTTCATATTCATTTAAATCAGGAATTGGATAATTTTGTACTAATTGAAAAGGTTTATCAAATGATGTTATAACAAGAGCTTTTTGTAATTCATTTGTATCATTTTCAATTAAATGTTGTTCTGTTTCATCTAGTTCATTCAATTCATTCGATTCATCATTGTCTAATCGTCTTCTTTTAACATTACTATTACCATTATTATCATTATCCGAGGATACAGATGAATCAGATTCATTGTTCAATGAATCTAATTTATTATCCAAATCATCAACATCTTCAATCGATGAACTTATACTTAGAGATCTTGAATCCGTTGAATCATTTTCATTTGAACTATCAATAATATCGTTCAGTTTTCTCTTATAACCGATTAATTTATCAGAAGTTTCAGATTTTGTAGATGGCATAGTGTATGGTTATAACTTATAGCTATGAGCTGTATATGACAGAACAAGAAGAAGACATTTCATTCTGTATATATATTATATCCACAGTATATATTACACAACCATTGATTGCTTGTCTATTACTATTATTATACACAACTGTGGTGTTTTCTGCAAAAGAAGAAAAAAACCCAGTCATCTTAAACCAAACTGTTAATCCATTCTTGGTGATAATAACGGAGAGAATTATAACAGTGAACACTGAACAGTAAGTTATACACAGTTAATGAATCCGCCAATTTTGCTACATTTAGAATAAACTGTGGTATCTGATTAAAATTGTGGGTTTTTTTCACACCTGTTACCCTGATTAACAATTCATTGTATGACATAATATTATGGCACAGTTAACAAAAGCTGTCATAATTATCTCAGTTCATAGTTTTTTATGCCACAGTTCCTAAGACTTTTTTGAAATTCGGATTTATATCCAAAATTGTTCTGATAAGCGATTTATTATATTTTCTTCATTATCTAATCTGTTATGTATCCACATCCCACACCATTACATAATACATTACATAATACATTACATAATATATTACATATTACATTATTACATACCAAATTCACGCATTGCTTCCATTTCTGCTTCATAATCATCAATAATTGGTTCAAATTCTTCAAATGAAGGTATATCTTGGTTATAATTTTCTTTATTGTTATCTTTATTGTTATCATTGTCATTATCTTTGTCATTATCCAATGACTCATCAGTATTAGTATTAGTGTTACTGTTACTAGTAACAGTAATAGTATTACTAGTAGCAATAGCATCATCTTGAACAAATAATCCATTTGTATTACCTATGACAGTATCATTATTGTTATCTGTATTGTTATTGTTATCTGTATCTGTAAAGAAACTATGAATACTTTGTTCTATGTCATTATCATTATTAGTAGTAATATTACTACTAGTAATATTACTAGTAGTAGTAGTAGTAGTAGTAGTAGTAGTACTAATCTTATCCAATTGATCCTCTTCTAAATATTCCCTTCTTAATACCTTAATCCTTGAACTATTACCAACATTTGAACACATCTCTAAAAAATCTCCAAATTTTGACTTTGGAAATAAATTATGACCCCAAATTTGATAAAATGTTAAAAGATT
>JAJLRR010000012.1:110065-160313 GCA_030567175.1 Williopsis lachancei
TATATATCCATTCTATAATTTTCACACTTTGCTATTGAGAATATGTTGTATAATATAATTAATAATTACTGACTAGGTAAATTAGTCATGTTATGTTCTGTTTACTTTATGAGGTTTAGTTGATGTGAGTATAAGTTATTCATATATAATGGTTAATTAGCATTAATGTTATATTATACCAAAGTGCAAATGAGCTGAACATCACTTAGCTAGAATATCATAGAGATTTACAGATTATACAATGTTAATCTTTATAAACAGTCTGTATCAATATCTGTTGTTTAATAAACAACAGTATGATTCGATGTTTATGAATAACTATCCATCATAATAAAAGTTCAATCAAAGTATTGTTCAGTTCTATGTAGTCATCCCTTTTGATAAACCTCCCCGGTTACGAAGCCCTTGGAATCATTTGTTCTTTCATCTTTATCAAAATTACTGCAAATCAGATTCATTCTGACTGAATTATTGAATAAAGGGAAATAAAGATCATTTTTCACTTGCGTTGTACACGTCTGATACCTTTGACTTGTAATTTTCGTGTATGAGTTGTCAAGATTGGCAATGGATGATTTACCAGATATGATCACTAGTGAGTTATCATCAAATTAGATCCAAATGTTGATCTTCGTCAGAATATGTTGTTAAGCATTAACTTTATTTGGTTTATGTTGATGAACTCGAATATTTCTGTGTATTAAGGCTAGTTTATTATATCATTTGACTTTTTATACTGTTTGATCAATATAATTGATACAGTTAATTGTTACATGATGAATCTATCTATCTGTTTATAACAGATGTAACGTTGATCGTTATAAGCAGTCTATATCATTATATGGCTAGAGCCTAGCATAGTATACTATGCTAGCCTGTATATTGATGATATGATGCTTATATACGATTCAACGTCATAATACATATGACAATATATGATATTATATTGTTTGTATAGTTAGTTGTAGTTTACTAATAATTATGTTGATTTACTATGACATGTATCCCAATAAGGAAATTATCCTAATTGAGACTTAAATTGTCTTTAAATTTTTCTTCCATCAAATAAAATTTTGCCTTTTTAACAATTAATTCAAGAGCAATGATTCTAACTTGATGTTAACCGTTGGGTAGATCTATTGTTGAGAATGTTCTCGTCCCCCTCGACCAATGCCCTGTACATAGGTCAGGTATGTCAATTTATCCCATTATAATTATGATAATTGATTCTTGAGATATTTGTTGTCAATCCCAATTGTTAGGTGTATCCTATGTCATTAGTACAGGGATACCCTAATACGTTCTGAACTCCTTATATTTAATGCTGTTAACATGTAACATATGTTACGCTTATATATAAAGGTTTTCTAATACAGTTCATTACAAAGGTCAATTCATATCAGTATTCGGTTACTTATACATATTGTTATACTAATCGATATGGTATGAAACCATTGTATATGACATAGCTGTTATATAACCAGTTATATAACGAGTATAATATAACAAATCACACCTCAACAACGTATTTTTCATTACTTGCACCAAATTCTTCTAAATCTTTTAAACCTTCAATTATACCTTCCAACCCTTTATACAGTTTAATATTTCTCTGTGGTTTAATTAAACCTCTATTCAATAGATCCTGTGTAAAACGAACAATATTTGAACCATGTTCAATATCTTCATGGAATTTCTTAATTAAAACTTCTTTAACAGAAATGGTCTGTAATAGTTTTGTGTCTAAATCCTTTGAAGGTTTTGATACAACTCCAACAAAGATCTTCTTCTTATTGTTTGAATTATTTAGATTTAAGAATCTTATAACGTTATCAGAAGTTTGTTTACCAACAACATCAACACCAATCTGTAAACTTTCATCCTGTAATATCTCTTTTAATTCTGATGTAAGTTGTTCAAACGGTTTAAATCTATCCAATACATGTGTAGCACCAATAGATTTTAAATAGGATTCATGTTTAAAACTTGAAACGGAGATAATTTTTTGGAAACCTGCAATCTTACACAGTTGAATGATATAAGAACCAACTCCACTTGAACCTCCCCATATTAAGATCGAACGGGTGTCCTTTTTATCCTTTGTCTTTTCTTTATCTTCAGCATTAAACAAATTTAAATTGAATTCATCCACAACTGAAGATGCAGTAACCAATCCAACTCCAATTGCAGATGCTTCTTTTAATGAGATATTTTGTGGAATATCCTGGGGGTTTTCCAACTTCCAAACTAATCTTGAATCAAATATTGTAAATTCTTGAAACGTTGAAGTTCTTAAATCTCTATAAGAAGTTGAAGCCATAAATACTTCATCATTAATCGATAACTTGTTATCAACTTTTAAACCTCTTTTAACGATAATTCCAGAAGATTCACGACCTTGAATCCATGGAAATGAATAAATACCAAATTTATATTTTAAACCTTTCCAATCAATTGGATTTAATCCAATAAATTTATTTTGTATCAATATTTCATATTCATTTAAATCAGGAATTGGATAATTTTGGATTAATTGAAAAGGTTTATCAAATGATGTTATAACAAGAGCTTTTTGTAATTCATTTGTATCATTTTCGATTAAATGTTGTTCTGTTTCATCTAGTTCATTCAATTCATTCAATTCATTCGATTCATTCGATTCATCATTGTCTAATCTTCTTCTTTTAACATTACTATTATCATTATCCGATGATACAGATGAATCAGATTCATTGTTCAATGAATCTAATTTATTATCCAAATCATCAACATCTTCAATCGATGAACTTATACTTAACGATCTTGAATCCGTTGAATCATTTTCATTTGAACTATCGATAATATCGTTCAGTTTTCTCTTATAACCGATTAATTTATCAGAAGTTTCAGATTTTGTAGATGGCATAGTGTATGGTTATAACTTATAGCTATGAGTATATGGCAGAACAAGAAGAAGACATTTCATTCTGTATATATAATATATCCACAGTATATATTACACAACCACTAATTGCTTGTCTATTACTATTATTATACACAACTGTGGTGTTTTCTGCAAAAGAAGAAAAAAACCAAGTCATTTTAAACCAAACTGTTAATCCATTCTTGGTGATAATAACGGAGAGAATTATAACAGTGAACACTGAACAGTAAGTTATACACAGTTAATGAATCCGCCAATTTTGCTACATTTAGAATAAACTGTGGTATCTGATTAAAATTGTGGGTTTTTTTCACACCTGTTACCCTGATTAACAATTCATTGTATGACATAATATTATGGCACAGTTAACAAAAGCTGTCATAATTATCTCAGTTCATAGTTTTTTATGCCACAGTTCCTAAGACTTTTTGAAATTCGGATTTATATCCAAAATTGTCCAGATAAGCGATTTATTATATTTTCTTCATTATCTAATGTGTTATGTAATATACATTACATAATACATTACATAATATTTTATATTACATACCAAATTCACGCATTGCTTCCATTTCTGCTTCATAATCATCAATAATTGGTTCAAATTCTTCAAATGATGGTATATCTTGGTTATAATTATCTTTATTGTTATCTTTATTGTTATCATTGTCATTATCTTTGTCATTATCCAATGACTCATCAGTATTAGTATTAGTGTTACTGTTACTAGTAACAGTAATAGTATTACTAGTAGCAATAGCATCATCTTGAACAAATAATCCATTTGTATTACCTATGACAGTATCATTATTGTTATCTGTATTGTTATTGTTATCTGTATCTGTAAAGAAACTATGAATACTTTGTTCTATGTCATTATCATTATTAGTAGTAATATTACTACTAGTAATATTACTAGTAGTAGTAGTAGTAGTAGTAGTAGTAGTACTAATCTTATCCAATTGATCCTCTTCTAAATATTCCCTTCTTAATACCTTAATCCTTGAACTATTACCAACATTTGAACACATCTCTAAAAAATCTCCAAATTTTGACTTTGGAAATAAATTATGACCCCAAATTTGATAAAATGTTAAAAGATTTGTTAAATTTTTAAATTCATCATTTGATTTATTAAGATTTATACGTTTTGAACAATTCTTTCTAATATAATTTAAACCTCTTATACTTAAAAGATGATCATCTTTTAAATATCTTGGTAATCTTCTCTTTCTTGTTGATATATCATTGTCATTGTTGTCATTGTCATTAACAATGTTTAAACCAAGAATATCATCAGCTGTTGTAGTGAGTTCTTCTGTGTTGTTTGAAGTGTCATTTGAAGTGTTCATGGTATGAGTAGTACTATGTAGTATTACTACTATGTATTATGAGTATGAATAGTAGTATGAATAGTAATATGAGTATGAGTATGAGTGTGAGTATGAGTATGAATAGTAGTAGTAGTAGTAGCAGTTTATTTGTTGATCTTTCAACGCGACTTTTTTCGCGTTTTTTCTATTTTCTATTTTCTTCAACTACGCGTAATTCAACCTATACAAACAGTACATAGTTAAGAGTAAGCTATTCAGACATCAACAAAAGTGCAGAAACAGAAGGCAATGGACCATCTTCTTCTTCTTTCAACCTCCTTCTAACCTCATCAACGTTTCTACACCACATTCCTAATCCAATCAAGAACATCATATGCATTTGAACCCCAAAAAATGGTGTGTTTTCAAATAGTTTAAATCCAAAGATCATATTGATAAACGATTCAAGGTTTAATATCATAAAATTGTTCTGTTCTTCTATTGACATATCATCATTGTCAAACCACAATCTTTGAAATAATTCTCTTAGAAATTCAACATCTTTAACAGAAACAAGGATAAAATATTCTCCAATCAATCTAAATATTGGTGTTATATTTTCAATAAACCATAATGTAAACCAATAAGGATTAAAATACAGATTGTCATATGACATTTCATTATCATTATCACATCAACGAATGATAATTATATCCAACTTCAAACAACTCTTTTTCAACATCTTCAGTAATGGTCCAATATTTGGTTATTTTCAAAGTTAAACAAGATATACCCAATAATAAACTTATAATCCCACCAATTGTTAAAAATGGATTCAAGATGATGGTTAAAACGGTTGAGGTTGTTAAAAAAATCCATATTGGTAATGTGATTAATGCCAATATTAACCATATGATCATTTGAACAATTGAAATATTTATCCAATGTTGTATTAAAAAAATTGGTTTATTATAGATTAATTCAAATGATGGAATTATAATCATCATTGTTTCATGAAATGGATTTCTTTGAAGATCTTTGGTATAATAATTTAATACATTGTTATAATTATTATTCTTTGTTGATCCATTGACTAATGATTTATTATGATCTTCATTCTTCAATTGAATAAGAAATATTGATGTTGTCCTTCTATACATCCATGGAATAAACAATGATGGCATATCCAGATTATTATAATGATCTGTTAATGAATATGTTTAATAGATATTCGTATGACATTCTATTACAATGTCTATATGTCTATATAATGTCTATATTGTCTATGTCTATATGTCATATGTCATATGACATAAATTTGGTTTTGTGTATAGATATAGATCTATTATAACAGTCATAGTAAACAGTTGACACAAAAATGACAATTGTACAGTTGAACTATCTAAATTCTAATAACAGACGTTAACTAACAGCCATCGTCTACTTCAATGGACTGATTGAATTAGACAAAGTGATTGTTTATAGTAGTTATACCGCGACTTCAATCTTATATAAACTGCCTGTTAATACCAAAGGACTCCGACAAGCTTAAATTTTACCTAACAGATCATTTAAACCACCCGGAGGAAAATTGGAAAAGGAGATGATTGGTTAATGAGCCCTTTAAGTTATATTCGGTCTCCTAGTAAATCTGTTCTTTATACAATAACTTCTATAACTCGTACAAAACAACAACGTCCATTATCACCATAATAATAGTCTACTGTTAACATTGTGTAACATTATCATACCGTTGACTCTCGGTTTTAAGAGCACCCCAACCAAAACCAACACAGAATAAATCTCTGATATAAATCTGACAAACCCAAAGAGAGGGGCAGTATCCTTATGAACAAAACCTCTATTAACACTTCTTGTCCTTAGAAAGACAAGTGCGGGGTCCTTCTGCTTAGGGGTCCTACAAAAAATGAAACAGAAAAAAACTTTTCAACAGCCGTATGCTCACGGCAGTAACAATGGGAATTGACCGTCCATGTTAAAATTTATTAATCTGTTGGATAGACAGAGGTATATAGATAATTGCGATCAACGCAAATGTTGAAAGGGAAAAGACTCCTCCGAACCATACACAAATAGGGAATTTAGATCAATCATGATTCAATCGTATAACGGATGTCCGATTAGATATATAGACTTTGTTTCGCTCTCCGTCAAAATGAATACTACTACTAGTACAACTCATAGTAATATACTGACTGCCTACTATAAGTCGCCTAATTCTCCCCTTTTCAAATGTGATATCGTTATATACGGACGATGCTTTTCCTACGTATTCTGGCAGCTTGCAGCTAGCATACGCCGTCTTTCTCTCTCCAACAGCAAAAAAGTTTTAGTGGGGCGGTTAATCCGTACGCTTGGTTGTCGCGTACGGAGTTTGGCACGCCTTATGAAGTTTGAAACTGAATATACTGTTAGCTATACACATATTCAACTTTAACTTCCTTTAACACTTATATATTGACCATCACCAAGTACAGAATAAGCTGTTGGTGTGTGGTGCAACGTAACCGCTAGCACAATTTATCCCCACCTTTCCCTTCCATTTAGAAGAGTAAAAGCCTTCCATAATAAAATGTGACAGTGCCAGCCGCGCCCTAACTTTTTAAACTGAAATCACAGAAGATTATGACCCCATGTGCGATTAACGGATATAATTAAATCCTTACCAAGTGATTGAGTAATAGCTGTGATATCAAAGTATATGTAACATCCTGTAATTACCGTTAAGATTAAAGAGTAGGCATCTTTCAGCAGCTGTGCCTCACAGATTTAATCATTAGCCACCCAAAAAAAGAAAGTACAGTTGTAGTACTGATAATCCGAAATATGATCAAAGTACCTTAGTAATTATAATTCTTGTCAGAATTATGCCCCGCTGGAGTTAAGAGTATATCAAACCGTTGTTATAATACAACCATAATCAGGACATGAATATATAAATACCATGTCTATCCCTTCGGATATATCTTCACTCCTTCCAATTCATATTACTCCATCCTCTATAAGCATACAAAAATGTTCACTTCAAATACAAGAACAACTGCTCTTAGACTTTCATTAGCATTAAGAGCTACAAGACTCTATTCACAGATCCCATTGTCTGTACCAATCACACTTCCAAATGGTATCACCTATGATCAACCAACAGGTCTTTTCATCGATGGTAAATTTGTTCCTTCTCGTCAACATAAGACTTTTGAAGTGATTAATCCTTCAACTGAAGAAGAAATCTTACATATCTATGAAGCTCGTGAAGATGATGTTGATATTGCAGTTGAAGCTGCTCAAAGAGCCTTTGATTCTTCTTGGTCAACCTCTGATCCAGAATTTAGAGGTCGTGTTTTATATAAACTTGCAGATTTAATCGATGAACATGCTGAAGTACTTGCAGGTATCGAATCAATGGATAATGGTAAATCTTTGCTTTGTTCACGTTATGACGTTGCATTGGTTGCTAAATATATTAGATCTTGTGCTGGTTGGGCTGATAAAGTTTATGGTCGTTTGATCGAAACAGGTTCAACTCATTTCAACTATTCCAAAAGAGAACCATTAGGTGTATGTGGTCAAATTATCCCATGGAATTTCCCATTGTTGATGTGGTCATGGAAAATTGGTCCAGCTTTAGCAACTGGTAATACCGTTGTCCTTAAACCTGCCGAAGCTACTCCATTATCTGCATTATACGTTTCTAAATTGGTTCAAGAAGCTGGTATCCCAGATGGTGTTGTTAACATCGTTCCAGGTTTCGGTAAGATTGTTGGTGAGAAGATCTCTCGTCATCCAAAGATTAAGAAGGTTGCCTTTACAGGTTCTACCGCTACTGGTCGTCATATCATGTCTGCTGCTGCTGAATCCAACTTGAAGAAAGTTACTTTGGAGTTGGGTGGTAAATCCCCAAGTATTGTCTTTAACGATGCCAATGTTAAACAAACCGTTCAAAGTTTGGTCACTGGTATCTTTTTCAACTCTGGTGAAGTTTGTTGTGCTGGTTCCCGTGTCTACGTTCAAGATGGTGTCTATGAACAAGTCTTGGAGGAGTTCAAGAACGCTGCTAACAACTTGTCTGTTGGTGACCCATTCGCTGAAAACACTTTCCAAGGTGCTCAAACTTCTCAAATGCAAGTTGACAAGATCTTATCCTATGTTAAGATTGGTGTTGAAGAAGGTGCAACTTTGGTTGCCGGTGGTGAAAGACTAGGTGACAAGGGATATTTCATTAGACCAACCATCTTTGCTGATGTGAAGGAAACTGATAGAATTGTTAAGGAGGAGATCTTTGGACCAGTTGTTACCATTTCTAAATTCACAACTGTTGATGAAGCTGTTGAGATGGCTAACGACTCCAACTACGGTTTAGCTGCTGGTATCCATACAACTGATATTAACAAGGCTGTTGACGTTGCAAACAGAATTAAGGCTGGTACTATCTGGATCAACACCTACAACGATTTCCATCAACAAGTTCCATTCGGTGGTTATGGAGAATCTGGTATTGGTAGAGAGATGGGTGCTGATGCATTGGACAACTACACTCAAGTTAAGGCTGTTAGAATTGCCATTGAGAAGAAGAACGTTTAATAAAATCACAAGACATTAACGTCATACAGGAGATGTATATATTATAGGTTTTTCATGAGTTCAACGATGGTTTAAAAAATGTGTACTAAAGTATACTTTTAGGTATAAAATTTGATATTCAATATAACAAGGTTTAGGTATAACGTTGTAGATCGACGACCCTTTGCTTATCGGCGATGCCGCAGATCTGCAAATTACACCCGAACACCGAACGCTCCCACTACAATTTTTGATTTTGTTTGCTAGCTGCATTCAAAAGAATTTTTTTTTTAAAACGCGTACCCCTCAGTGAGATTCAAGTGCAGAATTCACGTAAGAAATTTTATATACAAACGGCATGTTGGGGTAAAAATTTAACTTTATATGGGTAGTACACGGTGATAAGAACAATCTGGGTATATACTGCACAGTACAAGTGTACCTGGTTTAAAGATATCTCGTTCTATAGAGCTGTTGAGTACCATGGATTGACCTACAAGAATTAGAACACAGACACGGTGTACTTAAGTAGATGGCAGCCAGGTCTATTGCAAAATAACTCTAGCAATTAGCGGCTAAGAATTAAGAGAGCCGGATTTTGCGCGCTAAAGGTTAACATTTTTGTAGGCTTTACGAAGTACGGCTGGTAAAAAATTCTTTTTTGTCCCAGACTGTTAATAATAACTGGATGAAGATCTCAAATTGTGCATCCCGCCCTTTAACAACTGGAATTATTAATCTCGAGCAGCCATTGGCTGCATTATGAAACAAGTTTAAACTCGATCCATCAACAGAGAACTCGTTCTACGACGTCAATACAAGTCAAGTATAGTAATTGTAATAGTAATAGTAGTATATCGTATAATAATCGTTGCTTCGTATATAACATAATGAACACTGGTCGTCAAAGCGTAAAGCATTAAAAAGGAGTTGGGGATTAACCAGCAGTAAACAGAAACGTGAAAAAAAAAAAAGAAAAGTGCGTGTTAATCAAATATCGTAAACAGTAATATCATTGAGCGTTAAAAGGTGGAAGTCATGCTGAACAGATCATGTTCAGAGAGAGTGAATGATGAATATTATTGTATGGTGATTGTCATTGTTGGTTGTGATAAATAGTGAGAGCGTCATGAATATGAATATAATAATAATAGTGGTGAATAATAAGTAAGGGTGGTAATAATGAATCATTTCCAATCCCAAAATTCATTGTCAATGTCCATTGCATCCTGACCAGCTTGGAACAATGGATCGTAGTTGTCGTTCTTGAAAACATCCTGTGTCAAAGACGAGTAATTGTTATTCATCGATTCTTGTTTAAGAAAGTTAAATTCAAATGCATTTTCATTCTTCTTTGGTCTATGTGTAGTACTAGTAGTAGTATCCATCAATGATGAAATTGATGGTGGAGATAAAGACACTGCGGAGAATGATGATGAGTCTGTTGAACTTTTTAACGATGATGATGAGAACAAGGATGATGAAGAGTTTATGGAGCTCTTGGATGCAATCTGTGGTTGTCCATTTGATATAGAATTTGAAGATGTTTCAAAAAATGAAGCGGTTAAGAAATCATCAATCTTAAGAGCTTGTTCCTCCTTAATACTATCCAACGAAGATGTAGATGCAGTCATATAGGAAGACGATGAAACCAATGAAGGTGTTGAAATTTGTGAAGAAGTTTCATCTTCTTCAGAGGAATCAATAACAGATTCTGATCTTCTCTTATGAACAAGATCTTCTTCCGGAGATTGATCTTGTAAAGCCTTCAGATCCGAAACCAATTTTGAAAGCTCAATTTTCAAAGATTTGTTCTCATCTTTGATCTTTTTCAGGGCCATTTCAATTGGATTTATAGTGTTACTCTGTTGAGAAGTAGATGATGAGATAGAATGGGACTTTGAAGAAGTTGTAGAAGTGTTGGATGCTATGTTCTTCACCGGCAATGTAGATGCTTGTGCGGATGGTGAAGCTGACGATGATGGAGATTGCTTCTGTTGTTGTGGTTGCTGCTGAGCTTTCTTCTTATACGTCTTCTTTGGCTCTTTCTTCTGTGCGGGTTGACCAGACGTGCTGTTCGGCTTTCTACCAGGTCTTGGCCTAGGAGGAAGAACCCACTGTTTCGAGGTCTTGATGACCGTTGGAGGAATCATCATCTGCGATGGAACATGATGATGGTGCGGTTGTGTCAAAGGTTGTATTGGATGTATACTGGAAGACGGATGCTGATGTAGTTCTATATTTCGAGACATTAGTATATAGTTCAGGGCTGACTCGGGTAACCATAAACAAAAAACAAAGACATACTACTGGACTCCATCTTGGATCAACCAATGATTGTGATACTGTGATGGATTACAGTGTTGAATGGTGTGAATGTGTCAAAAATGCCCCTCAATGGTCAGCTTAGTGGGTACAAAGGTAGCGTATGCGACTCATATAATTAAACAAGGTGAGAGTTTTGCCAGCTTGTATTGTATTTATACAACCGTCAATTAGTCTTGTAGACAAAAATTTAAATGGCTCCATCCCGCTTTGATTGCCTCGACGTGCATGTTTTGAAATTTGGTGCTGCTGCTAAAACCAGGCAAATTGTAACTACGACTTGGGCGGTTTTTTCTTAACTACGTGGGCTATTGTACAAATTTCTGTTCTTTGTGTGGCGTGTACCGTGACTGCCGGGGACGTCGGGGACATCGGGGACATTTTCCTTATTGGAGGAATGTACCATGATTGCCAGCTGTGTGAGAATACCAAAAGCTCGTGATTCTCTGGTGTCTTTGTATGGGTTCAGCTACTGATCTTATCAGCATTCACCTCGAAGTGTTATACGTTGACCTCATGTATGCTGACCCCCACCTTCCGTAGCAACGGCAATTGGTGTCAAACTCAAGGAGCCCCTCGATCTCCCCCTCATGGATCAATATATGTATCAATTGATTTGTCCAGAGATTTTGATATATACTTTTGACCCCTTGTCCTGTCCAATGTCCTACTGTATAACTAGCTGTTTTTGCTTGTTTTATACGTGAATATTTTTTAATTTGTTCTGTCCTTTTCCATACACCTGCATCAAGTTTCTGTTTTAAACCCAGATCCGTCACAAAATCGCCTATTTTCTCTCGGACGGGCCGGCAGCTTAACCAATCACAGATCGGTCTTTGGTAAGATCACACGCTAGGAGACACATACATCATGCACAATCACCGCTTATGTCATCCAAAGGAACAGCGCTCTGCACACGGATATAGGATCACATCCGGACACCATATAAATAATATCAGTTTTTACCACTGATCCAGATGAAAATTGCAGCTTTCACCCGAGTTCAAACGACGGGGGTTATCGGTGATTTGTCTTTTTCCCTATACTCATCAGGGTGACCGTAAACTTAACTCCGGTCGTAGTGGCTATGAATTCCGACCACAACACCTACAATTATATCTGGAGAAAGATGCTTCGTAACTTCCAGACATCAAATACACAGGGGCTTCAAACCGCCATGATAGATACATTTGAAAGCCTGGATCATCAGTCGTATGAGTTCAATTATTTATACATCTTTTGGGATTCTTGTGAAAAGGCTTGCTTCATATCATTATTCCAGACTCATAATCATTAAAAACTATATACATATTGTCAGATTCCGCTGAATTATCACAGCTTTTCTTTAAAAAGTTGATTTGCATTCTTAACAACGTATTCCTTATAAGTCATTGGTTTCTTCTGTTGCTCCCTATTAAGTGCTATATCCATCTCATCAACTCTTTTCTTCTCTTCAACAGATGCCTTGGTGAAGTCAAATCCTTCACTTATCACTGCTTCCAATTCAAAACTTATTTTTCCTGCCTTTCCCTGTTTAAACGTATCAACCCAATGTATAGCAGTTCCTGTCTCATCAAAATCATTTGTCTTCTTGTTATATTTACCAATAGTCTTACTAACTGCTCTTAACAACACATCAATGTCATTTGTCGGATGATTCAGATATTTCTTGTATAGTTTCCAATCCTGTAAGTTGATAAGATATAAGAGATAGTCTGCCTGAATTACAGGATCAACAACCATCGGTTTAACTGCACCAATCAAACTTAGTACAATCATCGTCTGGGTCTTATCAACCTTGGGTAAAAACACACCTGGTGTGTCGTACAAGAATACATCGGGCGACTCGTTTACTTTGATGATCGAACTAGTTGCACGCGTGACACCTGGTTGACCACCAGTTCTTGCCACTTTCTTCGTTGTCTTTAACCCCACGGTCCTAAGAGTGTTAACCAACGTACTCTTACCAACGTTAGGCATCCCTGCAACAAGCATACGTAATCCCAATGGGGGTCTTGGTGACATCTCCATGTACTGCTGTTTGGCTATGTCTATCAGGAACTGTGCATCTCTTTTGGAACGACAGTCGATGAACATGAAAGGTTCATCACCGTGCCATTTTTGTAATAGTTCTGTGTCGACTCGACTTAGATCCTTCTTGGAATAAAGAACCACTTTACGACCACGTCTTCCAAACGGTCTATCCAAGAGCACATTACGTGAACTTAACGGTGCTCTTGAGTCACGCACCTCGAACACAATATCTATCTGTGGTGCTATTTGAGTCATCTTGTTCAATGCCTTTTGATGATGACCTTTGAAGTCTGATAGCCGGATGTTATAGTCAGGGAACTTCAACCTTGGGATGAATTTGGCGATTGAGGTGGGCTTGGGTACTGACATGTTGTGAGTATCTTGTAGTTGTTATTCGGTGGTTATCTTTGCAGAGATCGTATAACGATAGTTGATGCTCATCGCTTGCGTACTATAAATTATTTTTCACAGCTTGAAAATTAATTCAAGCCACAGATAGCACATAAGAGCTGATAAAACCCACCAGATCACCACACAAATCCCATAAAGATGCCCCTTGTGATCTTCTCAGGACTACCGAGCTGCGGCAAATCAACACGAGCAAATGCTCTCAAACGCCAACTGGAGTCAAAAATCTCGTCATTGGCTCAAGGCGAACCAGGCTCACAGCTGAAAGTGATCGTACACTCTGATGAATCATTAGGAATATCAAAAGAACAATACCGTGAATCCCTAACGGAGAAATCTCTTCGTGGTATACAGATCTCTGCTGTGAAGAGAGACATATCGCGTAATAACGTTGTGATATTAGATTCACCTGCTTATATTAAAGGTTTTAGATATCAACTGCACTGTGAGGCAAAGGCATTATCGACTTCGTGTTGCGTGATCCATGTAATGGCCTCAGTGGACACTTGTCTCGATTGGAACCAGAAAAGACCAACAGAGGAACAATGGGATCCAGAGCTCTTGAGACAACTAAGTATGAGATTTGAAGAACCAAATCCTTCAAACCGTTGGGATTCTCCATTGATCCCCGTTGCATTTGATGATCCAGAATTGCCCTTTGAAGATATTTGGAACGTCATCGTACATCAAAAACCACCACAGGCTAATGCTGCAACGATGTTAAAGCCTGCTATTGGAACAAACTATTTACAGGAGCTGGATAAGAAGACACAGAGCATTATTTTAAAGATCATTGAGTTTGCGGATATGAACACAGGGAGGGTGAAGATTGATGAGGATATCTTTGTCGATTTGCCTACTCAGGGTGTAAGCAATGCTCAGTTACAGAGATTGAGAAGAACGTTTGTAATGTTGAACAAAGTTAGAAGTTTGGATATTGATAGAATAGTTCCGTTGTTTGTTGATTATCTCAACAGTAATCTCAACAGAGAATAATGAACAAATCTGTACTACATAGCCTTTTTAGTTACTAATTACATGCATTGACTAGTTTATTACATACGCCTTACTACTCTTCATCATCATCATCGTATTCAAAGTCGTCATCATCATCATCCTCACGTAGTTCTGGATAAAGCGTACCAGTGGTGTCATACTTGTTTAGAAGAAGACCCACATGTTCCTCCATCTCATTAGTCATTGGATATTCCTGCTCCAGAAGGAAGGGTAATCTGTCAATGATAAAAGTCTCAACGAGCTTTTCGTTATAGTTCTCCACCAAAATCCTCGTTAGAACTTCCCATGGTCTTAGTTCTATAAGAACGCTATGATCTCCATTTTCCTCTGATTCCTCTGCCACCTCATATTCATACAGACCGTCCCAGTACTTCCAGAACGATCTCGGTTTGTTAGCCTTGAGATATGATAGAAGAACAAACTCTACAAGTTCATATGATGGTCTCTTTCTATCAAACAGGTTGAGCATGGTGTCAAAAACAGGACTTAGGGGTATCACTTCATCCTTCTTATGATACAGATGTTGTTGAGTATAGAGCTGGAGTATTCCAAGCACAATCTCATCAGGAAGTTCTTCTCTGTTTGTAGCTCCAAAGCTCTTTAATACACCGACAAGGGGACCTGTTTTCTTGTTGGAAGCTTCATATACCTCTTTCATAGTCTGCACTTTATTTGGAGGACTAAGACTTATGGCATTTGTCAGATAGTACAAAAGCAAGTAGAGGTCATCTTTAACTATTGGAGTACCTGATGCATTTTGTAGAGTCAAATTAGAGGTCAGCAGTCTAATATCGATACCCTTTGGAAAGACATTGTGTAATCTTTGTATAAATTGAAGCCTTATTAGCCAATGATCTCTTGTTGGGGCCCAAGGGAATGCCATATGGAAAAATTGGAAATACTTGTTCTGTTGTGGGTCCATCTTTATAACTTCATCGATATTGGATTTCATCAAGTCCTCCGAAATCATTTGAAGTATTGAAAGTGATACCGTTGGATCATTTTTTATCTGAGGCATGAGAGATTGGAAAGTTTCCATATCATTAATCTTAAAACTTTGAATAGCCAGTTGATCCAATGGAACTTCATTTGAACTGGTTGTTGAATAAAATCTTCTAAACACGCCTGCAAAGATGGAATCATCATCCAAAGATTGCATTTGTTCAGGTTTATATTCGTATTGTTCCTTCTCTTCAGGCTTACACCAGAGATATTCCAAGTTGAGTTGTTTTCTTCTCTCCGGGGTCAATATGTTGATGAAGACACCTGTTGATGAGTCAACCATGATCCAACTATTGACTCGGAGTCCATAATCATTAACAGGTTTCTTCATCTTTAATCTCTTCTTCATCTTCATCGTACTGTTTGGTTTAACCATTCCTTCCAAATATGGCTGTGCGGAGAATCGATGCTTGATCAATGTCACAATCTCTTGTGCTGCATTCTGTAGATGTTTCTCAGATTTACCTTCACAGATAACGCAGAACTCTGCAAGAGAAGACATTGGAATATCGTCACGGTCTCTAATATCGAAAATCTTGAACTCGGAAAGACCGAGTTCGATCAGATTTTCGACAATCGGTTCTAATGAAACTGGTGCATCTTGAGGTATTTCAGGTTTCTCAGCTTTGAACAATGGGGTTTCCAACTCTGATGATTCTTCTTCACGGAGGTACCATGGCAGATCATCTGCACTAGTATCAGTGTCTTGAGTTTGTGGTTGCACTTCTGCCTCTGTAGGCAGTGATTCCTCTGCTATATCCTGTTTAACAGATGTCTCATCCGGTTTTTTAACATTGGTTAATACTCTTGATGTAGTTAAAGGTCTTCTCCAGCTGCTTCTCAGTGCTGGTGTACTAAAGACACTTCTTCTCGCCACGAGTCTCAGCGAGGGAAGCATTCTTCGTGGGCCTTGTCTGCTCTTTCTTGATCAGAAGAGGAGATTTATGTCCAAACAATGTTTGATTTAATGTGGTTCTCTCATCAGCTTTTGGCCAGACGCACACCCATCACTGTGAAACACTCTTGGACATTTTTTCAGTCAGTTGTGATTACATCAGCAAACAAATACAAAAATTGATCTTGTGCGCGCGATGAGCTTTAACTATTGCAATTGACACCGTCAAATTAATATGTACAGAACGCGTAAGAACACACAATTTGACATCTAACAGCCTTTAAGCTGTCAACATACACAGACCAAGAAAGAAGAAACAGTGCGCAAAGATGGACATGTCACAGTTGAAGATCGATATCAAGCAATGGGAGAAGCGTTTCAAGACAGAAGCAGGAAGGAATCCTACAAGAGAGGATATAAAGAAAGATCTGGATATTGGTACGTATGCAACTGAAGATCTAATATATAGAAATATACTAACGCAGTATCCAAATAGCTGCAAAGTACAAACTCTACAATAGTCTGAAGCTGAAGAAGAACAGCACGTCATCATCAGGCTCAACAACAAGACAGCCATTGACACCTGTCAAGAGAAGAACAAACAGACAACTGCGTACTCCCCAGAAGACTTCACCAGATGTTCCTGAAAGGTCATCGGTGATACTTCAATCGCCTCAAGTTGACCAATTGGGACCTACTCCGCAAATGAATGGTCGTGTACTAAGCATATTTGACGCTATAACGAGTCCACAACTAACGCCGACAAAGACAAAGAAAGATATAACCGTACTTGCAACTCCTACAAAGAAAGTTGATCTTCAAAGAGTGATAGAAGAAGAGGAAGAAGAAGCTAAACAACAGTGTGATACCAGTAATATTAATGAACGTACAGAATTCAAGACTCCGCAGAAAACCACAGTAAGAACGCTAAACTTTGATACACCAGCATATCTAAAGACAACTTCTATTACCAGTTATCAACAATTTTCAACCTCACCATCTCCATTACAATCTCAAAGGATTAAAAAGGGTCTCACGACTATAATAAGCGAACTGAAGGATATACAGGACGAGCTTAAGTATGGTGACTTTGATGACTTCGGTTTATCACCGTTGGAGGATTCAAATGACGATGAGAATGAGAACGAGGATGAGGATAGCGGAACCGATGAAGATGAATTGGAACAAAAGATGATACCGAAGAAGAAAGCACCAAAGAGACAAGTAAGACTCGTTAAGAAACGTGCACGTCCAACATTGGACCAAGGAGATCAGATGAAGGATAAGAATGTCAAAGATGAGATTCATAAATTGACATCTGTACCGGAGGAGATCTTAAGTTCGGATGAATCTGAAGAATGGTCAGATGGTGATCATGAACATTTTGAAAAAGATGAAAGTGAATCAACAAATACTTCAACTTCATCAAAGAAGAAGAAACCAGTTGTATACAGAAACTTCAAAAAGTTAAAGCTACGTAATAACAAGAAGAAATCTTCAAACTTTGGATACAAGAGAAAAGGTTGGTGAATGAAAAATGCATTACTATATTTATTATTATCATCACATTATATGACGAATATGTACGATTAATGAGCTGTTAACAACTGTAACATACCTTCAATCTTTTGGGCCTCTTTAGCCTTCTCAACCTCCTGTCTTAACTTCTTTCTCAATGCCAATAATAACTCTTCCAAAACAGGAGATCTATCGATAAGACCACCGTAGAGCTCAATCACCACTGCAAGCCAATCACTAACAATGCTGACAGTACGAACATCTTCAATGGCTTTTATACTCCAGCTCAACAATGGTTCTAATGTCGTTTCATCACGACCGTATAACGCGGCTCTTACTTTACCTCTTTTCTTCAACTCTTCCAACACAGTAACACTGAGTTCACGAGACATACCTGGGATGAACGCAGCATCTAGGGCATCTGACCATCTGAATGCATTAAGATGTTTCTCGAAGAGACGTAGTTTCTTCTGTTGTTTTGGTTTATCGCTCACGATTATATGTTCTTCTTCACCATGGTACTCCGAACCTCTCATCATCTTCTTGAATGCATTTGATTTGACCTGCTTAACACCTTGTTTGACCTTTGGTTCGGTCTTTCTAGTCTTTACACTCAACAGACCCGAGACTAAACCAGCAACGAAATGCTTTGAGTTTGGAGAGACACCACAACTGAGAACACCACCTCCAAACTTCCAACCGAATTTGACATCCCAATTGATTGGATCAAACACCTTGATATGACCATCAAGAGAACCAGCGAGTAAACCACGATCACCACCGGCATGTGCCAAACATGTCACTGTCTTTTGGAAATTAGCCATCTCATTGAGACATTTACCAGCAGTGATGTCCCAGATCTTGACTCCTGGGCCACCAGCAGTGGCAATACTTGTTGGAGTCATCGATAATAGATCTTCAACTGGATTACTCTGATCGAATTTAGCGATTGGTGTAGTGCCTGATCTTGGATCAAAGAGTCTTACAAACCCATCATAACAACCGGTAATCACGAGATTGGACCCTTGTACGAAGTTTGCAGTTCTTATATAATCCTGATGGTCATCAAATGATATTATTGGATTATGGGCATTTGAGATATCGTAGAGTCTAGCGATTCTATCGTCTGATGCAGTGAGTAAGTTCGTTGACACCGTTGGATGGAACTTTGTGACATGGGTTGGATGTGTTGATGGATTGATTGTGACCAAGAGCGTTCTTGGTTGATAAGCATCGAATATCTGGACTAGACCAGATGCATCACCTGCAACGAGTAATTTACCATCAAATCTATATTCTCCACTGTATACGGTGTCTTTGAATCTCGAGAAAGTCTTTATCACTTCACGGGTCTTTGAAGAGAAGACCTGGATTCTTGTGGAACTCGTTACTGCAAAGTCATATGGACTCACAGGGTTGAATGCTATATGGCTAACAGCGTTATGTTCTTTAACGAGTTGTGTGTTTGTATATCCTCTCCAATAACGCTGTTCTGGAGTGGTCTGTGCCGGGAGAACGGTGTTCTTCACCACTGCGACTTTCTCTCTGTTGGATGACATCTTTTGATGCTGAAATGTTCGATGATCTGTTCAGAGAAGAAGAATGGAGACACTCTTTGTAAACAAGTTTGTATATATTTCTGCCTCATCGAGGCTCTTCTTCCTGCGCACCAGACATAAAAAAAAATTTCATGCCAGTTGCTACTATTGAACCGGGAACAAAAATGGCAGAGCTAATCTATTGGTTACGGAGCCATGGGTTCAAAGAGATCTCAAGGGACATAAACTGGGTTATTTATAAACAGGGACAAAGGACAACTTCAACTCTCAATTCAACACCATAATACAACTGCCGTATCGTACTACTCCACCAAAGATGCCAATTACAAGAGAAAGCGTCTGGGCACCTCTGCCAAACACTCAGAGAGGACAAACAACCCATCTGTCCTATGATCCAAAGAGTGACAGAATTGCATATGCGGTATGTGTATTTCCACCTTCACCATATTTTATTACGTACCACTAACCACAGGCTTTCTTCTTACAGAGCGGTAAATCCATCTTCATCAGAGAAGTCGAGAACCCTTCAAATGCGGTTCAATTCACCGGCCATAATGCTCCAACATCCGTCGCAACGTTCTCACCAAGTGGTTTCTACATTGCCTCCGGTGATGAAAGTGGTAATGTCAAAATATGGGACACCGTTGGTGAAGATCTCATAATCAAAGGAGAATATCAGATAATAAACGGCCGTATCAATGCCATCGCTTGGGATGTTGACTCTCAGAGGGTCATTGCCGTTGGTAACGGTAAAGAACGCTATGGACACGCGTTCACTTGGGACTCCGGTAACACCGTTGGTGAGATCTCTGGACATTCGGCTCAGATCAACGCTGTGGCAATCAAACCAACAAGACCTTATAGAGCCGCTACAGTGTCAGATGATTCTGCCATGGTGTTCTTACATGGACCTCCTTTCAGATTCGAAACCAGTTCTAGAAACAACCATACGAATTTCATCAGAGATGTCAAATATTCACCAGACGGTGTGCATCTGATCAGTGTTGGATCCGATAGAAACATCATCGTGTATGATGGAAAGACAGGTGAATTCACAAAGAAGATTGGTGAAAATGAGCACCAAGGAAGTATCTTTGCAATCAGCTGGGTTGATAACGAGACATTTGTCACTTCTTCTGGTGATTCCACTGTAAAATTATGGAACGTTACCTCCGGTGAGTTGTTAAAGACCTGGTCTTTTACCAAATCACTAGAAAATCATCAAGTTGGTGTCATTGCCACCAAAAATTATATCATCTCTCTATCAATGTCTGGAAACTTGAACTATTTGACAAAGGAATCGGATTCTCCAATAAGAATCATCGAGGGACATCAAAAGTCAATCACCGCTTCTTTGATAACTTCTGAAGGTTTGGTCTCAGGTTCATATGACGGTAGAATCAACAAATGGGACTTAAAAAAGGGTGAAGCATCTGCTAAAAAATCACATACTAATCTCGTTGTTGGATTGGCTTCTTCTCAAGGATCAACGTTCTCTGTCGGTTGGGATGATAGATTACAATCATTGGACTCAAAAGTTGAAGTTTCATTACCTGCTCAACCAAAGGGTATCTCATCAAATGATGAGATTGTCACCGTAATCACTGAGGATTCATTGATCGGTTATAAGGGAAATGATAAAGCTTTTGAAGTTTCATTAACTGCATCCTCTGTTGCATCTGCAATCGGTACATCTTCGGATCATATTGCAATTGGTTTCCAAGATAATTCCTTGTCATTGTATTCATCCAAAGATGGTTCAAAGAGTTTCGATCTTCCACCAACAAGAGCTGCTCCATCATATCTTTCATTCTCTCCAAATGGTAAATACTTGGCTGTTGGTGATGTCAGTGGTAAGATTGTGCTTTATAACGTTGAGACAAAACAAGTTGAAACTTCAAGATGGGCTTTCCATACTGGTCGTATTAACTCCATTGCATGGAACGAGGATAACAACCACGTCGTGAGTGGCTCTCTTGATACGAATATCATCGTCTATCAGGTTGATAAACCAATGAAGAATGTCAAATTCTTGAATGCTCATAAGGATGGTGTTAACACTGTCCAATGGATCTCAGATTCTGAAATTATCAGTGGAGGTAGCGATGCTACAGTTAAAAGATGGAAAGTTACCTATTAGAATGCATTGTTATTATTATTATATTCAACGTTTACGTTCTTTCTTAAACTTGTAAGTAGTTCTTCCTAGAGCATCAACCACTTTCTTCTTATTACCATTCTTCATACCTTCTCTTTGTATATCCATTCTCTCTTCAACTTCTTTCAGCTTCTTTTGTCTTTCAAGATGCTGTTGCAACTGTGCAAACTTCTTTATTCTCTTCTTATCCAACGACTCCTTTGGCATTAGTTTTTCGTCGAGCTCAGGTACCAGTACATTCTGTGTTTCTAATTGATCTGTTCTTAATCTATTCTCTCTGTTTTGAACAAGATTCTTATTTGTATTGAAATGCTTTGCCGCATCGAAGCTCTCCTTCTCTTTAACAGTGTTGACAAACACCGTATGTGATCCTTGTGCTTTGAACTGTACCGTGTTTTCGAGTTTGGAGATCTTTTGAAGCTCCTGAGTCCTCAAAGTCTTTATGTATGCGCTATCTTGTGTCTTCAAGAGCTTCACCTGATCTGTGCTGAGTACTTCCGTATCTCTTTCGGTGACGAGGAATCCCTTTGAGTCCGTCTTCTTGTTAACCATACCATGGTAGTATTCATCTGGATTTCTCTGTTTCACTTTCTGCTTGAGTGCTTTCAGAGTAGCTTGTTTACTGTGGTAATCTTTGGCACGAAGTTGGTAGTCCTTCTTCTTTTCAAGGAGACCGTACCTCTGTCTCGAGGACAGCTGTCCTCTTTCTTTGTGTTGTTTCTTCTGGACGTTGTGTACTAGCTTAGCCATCTCTCAGGGATATGTCTCTTTTCTATATTATCCTTTATACTGTTCTGCTTGATGACCTTGATACTCAAAGCTTTGTCTTAAGTAACTACAGGAGAAAAAAAAAGTGTAGCGATGAGCTGAAAAATTTCGTGCAGAGCGCGGGCACCATAACCATTCGATCTTATATAAGGAGGCCCCATATTATTTTATCATGCCATTAACGCAGGATGTGTCAGATCTCAATTAGAGCAACAGAAAATACTCACTCATTGAACAGAAACACCCGCCATGAAGGTGATTCTGATAGACAGATCACCCGTACTATGCAAGTACTGGAACAAACAGCTCCATGACTTTCTCAGTGCCAGAAGAAAACTACAACATCTGGGGAATGACGTTACACTCCAAGTTGTAAACAGCGATATCGATCAATTGACCATCATGAAAGGTCCTACTGCAGTTGTCACTCCGGGGAACTCTGCTGGTCTCATGGGAGGTGGCGTTGATATGGCAATCAGAGACTGCTTTGTCGGTCTCTCATCAAACGATGAATCGATACAGAGCTTTGTTTCTGAAAGATTGAGGTTCTATAAACCCGTGGGAGTACCGACATTGGTGAAATTCCCCATCGACTTGATCGAGGAATCAGTGGCTCAAAGACAATGGAAATGTGATGAGTTGATCCATGTTCCGACGATGAGAGTACCGGAAAAGATCGAAGAGACAGACAGGGAGTTCCATAAGTCGTTGTTTGATTGGACATGGAGTGCACTATCGATGGTGAACGATGATATTCAGACAGTGATGATACCTGGACTGGGGACCGGATATGGAGCTGCACCACTAGAGATCTGTGCACATGCCATGGTTGCTGCGATTACGATCTTTTATGCTGCGAATTATACACCTTTGGAGAAAACGGTATTGGTTTACAAGTTTCTTGAGGAAGATTATACAAAGTTGGATATTCCTAGTCTATTGGACCATAACAAGCGTTATAACGATGGATTGAACGATTTATTTTCTAACACCACGGTTTAGAAGTTCTTCTAGGGAAATGTCATCTTCTGGTTCTTCAATGAGTATTTCATCCAAATGTTTCCGACGTCTTGAATTTGAAGTAGATTTGTCAATTTTAGAAACGTTCAATAACGATGATAGTTGTCGTAATGTATCCTGACCCTTTTGTACGAGCTCCTGTGGTGGTAACATATCCCTTTGTGAAGCTTTGGAGATTGGAGGTATGAGTTCATCTCCTGCAGTTGTACTGTATTCATTTATCTGTTTATTCGAATGTACAGCACTCGTAACGATGTCTCTTAATATTCCATCAACACGACGAGTTCCAATGGATCTCTTGACCAAGTTATCATGTTGTGTCATCGATAGATCCGAAGTCATTTGGTTGAATATTCTCCTAGTTCCTTCAAAATCAGTCTCAATCTCGTCATTATTAATCTTATCCAAATCCATCAATTCAACAAAATTATCCATTAATTCTTGAACTTGATCAGTTGGTAACAGTTTATGATCACCTGTTATCACTCTACCAGATGTGGTTGTTATATTTGTAAGATCTGGGAATGCAGCCATTTTTTCATCCTCCATATACGGTAACCTTGAAAGTGCCAATGCTCTAATCTGATAAGGATCATAACCTTTGGAATTATTGTCACCATGGTCATCTTCCAATGTACGTTTCTTTATAGAACCATGTCTCTTTAAATAGACAGGTATTAGAGCACACATTGAAACCTCAGAGTTTTGCTTTTGAACATATCTTGCAATAGCAACAGATTCAAATTCAGCAAGAGAATCAACTATGGAAGCCAATGCTCTTTTATCAGGCTGTGAGTTAGAGTTACCCATTATTAAAACAGTTTCAGATTGTAGATAAGATCTTGGTAAATGAGATTCTGGTATGACTTTAAGTATGTCAATACCAGGTTTCGAATTATAGATTCTATTTCTTTCCAAGATCTCTGGTAATATCACCGTTGAAGAACCATATTTGTAAGCCTTCATAAGTTCTGATTTGTCGACTAGTTGTATTTCATAATCTCGTGCCAATTCAAAGTCATCGTTATTCTCAGTTTCGTCATTATTCTGTTGTGTTTTGGATTTATACTGACGAATGTGATACTCTGTAACATTTGATATTGGAACAGGCTTACCCATGTCATTGACACCAAATGTCTTTCTTGAAGGCTGACTAATGCTCTTTGTTCCAGGATAGCCTTCAACGGCAATACATAGGGCACTGTTATCCTTTGAAGGTTCGAATTGCGGGTCTAGGAGATCCGCACCTAGTCTCAGATCTCCATTGAACACTTTCACGGGACGTACGAGTTTATGCCTTGCACCTTGTTCGACCAATTCTAACGCTTGTTCCCCATTGATGACTTTTGAACCAGGAAGACCACTGAATAAGGAATACCAAGAAGCCATAGCAGTCAACGATTTTTCATCTCCCATTGTTGAAGGATCGTCAAAATCTACACCTATCAGTGTCATATTTATCTGTTTATCAACGATAAAGCTCCTTATTCCATCTCTGAAGGCAGTATCCAACTCTGGAACGGTCTTGGAATTGGTAACGATGACTATGTTTTTGATGAACTTCTTCTTCAACACAAAAGTGTTGATGTTATCAATCGTTAGCAAGAGACCTCTAATGATACCTGCTGTTTGTGAAGAAGCCTTGATAGACGTTGTGGATCTATCGAGAAGTTTGAGATATGGAAATGATGGTCTGTTATGCTGTTAGTACTTTTGGATCGTTCAAAATCAGATATCAAATACTCACATGGATATCGGCATCTTTATAGCCACACCATCCAGATCTTTGGCATTATCAGTCACTGGATAATAAGAGTGTTAGTATGATCTTGAAGTTAAGTGATCTATCTCAACTCACCGGTATCCTCCACCGTGATCAATGAGACCAAGTCTGTCTTTCTTTCTCTGAGGATCTGTCAATGTAGTTCTTGGTTAGTAAATTAACTACTAAGACAATAATGTAATGATTGTATTACTTACCTTTGTGACAAACTCATTACGGATGTACCTGAGTCCCACTTCCAGATCTGTCAGACCGTCATGGGTCTTCTGTGCCATGGCAGCTCCCACATCCACAAGAAAGACGGTCACCTGTGAAGGTTGTTAGTATTCATCGAGAATAAACGATATAAACAAAGCTCCATACCTCTTTATCAGCCATTTTGAATATGAAGTAGCTCAAATGCTGTTACTGTACGTTCGTGTTTACTGCGATGGTGCTGTGTTGACAGCCACGATTGTTTTTTGGCGCTTGTTGTTGGATCAACAAAATTAAAGTACGCGTTATTTGTAGCTACACAGGCGGCATTAAAACAGTCAATTATGTATATCCAAACATCACATTGGCGGACTCACTTTACGTAGAACATCTTCAAGGACCATCCGTGGGGTCATTCTCGACATCAATTCCTTCACCAATTCAAGATCACTCCCATACTGTAACGTTGGCTCCAACTCTGGCTCCACTATCTGAATCTTGAAAGGTATGAGCTTACGACATGCCAGTTTCACTATGGTTGGTATCACAAAATCACGATTGAACAACAGACAGAGACCTTGTGATAAAGTCTCCAGATCCTCAAGAGCCCTTGTCGGGAAACCGGCTTTAACACATCTATGACACCTCACATGGACAACGATGTCGTATATATATCTTCTCATCTCTGGGACTATTGTTATCTGTGAGATTTTGGACTTCATGGTGATGAATTGTGAAATCTGTGATGTATTGAGGTCAACATCAGACGTTGGATATGATATTGTATTATCATCATCGTTATCATACAATTCCATACACTCATACACCTGTTTGAACCAGAATTCTCTGGTTAAGAATAAGTTCATCCTTGAGCTCATATGCTTATGCTTATGAATATTCTGACTACTTTCAATTCCATGTTCTATCCCCACTATGGTGAACAGTTCATTGCTCTTGAGCTCTTTCCCTTCAAATTCAACTCTCTTGGATCTCATAATCTCTAGTATAACACACTGTAGAGCATTGGGTAGTCTATCAATCCCATCAATGACATGGACAAATCCCATTCTTCCTCCAAAGGCACCATCCATGAAGAACCGTAATATATCATCTCGTGTGGTTGTATTACCAACTCTTAAGACAGTTGATTGTAAGCCCCAGATAGTGTTCAGGATGAATCCAATGTCCATCAATGCTTGTGATTGTTGAGCTGTTGTTATGACATTTGTATGCTGCAGTTGCTTGTTTATCAAAGTGCCTATCAAAACGTGTCTATGTGCGATTACTGCCAGTTTTAAAGCAACGTATAAGTTATCATCAACTGTTTGGTTTTTGTAAAGACGTCGTACTTGGTTGATCTCCTCGGTTATGTTCTGTTTGTTCATCGTGGAGCTGGATATCTTATAGCCTTGGACTATTTTGCCTGGTTTCCTTATAATGCGCTAGCTTAGAAAAACATCAACACTTTTTTAATGTGCCAAAATTAATAGTCTACGATGCCCTGAGCATTAAATTTTAAAATACTTCCAAACAGCAGCTAGACAAACATATTGCGTTATTGTACATAAAGCAAAAAAGATCATTGTAACAAATGACCCAAACACTAAGCGGAGAACTCAAATCATTGGAGTTGCCACATATTCCTTGGGTTTGGTATATCGACGATTACACCAAGACATTACCAGATTTTGTTACTCAACAGAGGTTTCAGTCAAATGCACTTGGACTATTACAAAAACTACAGATAACCATCAATAGTACTGATCATGAAGAACTTAAAGAAAGCGCTTTGGATATCCTAATTATAGTTGGTTCTTTTACTATGGAGTCTCCATGGTGTGATTATAAGACTGTTAAATTTGTCAATGAAGAGTTGATCCCAATGCTTCCAGAGTTATCAAACGAACAATGGTCAACTTTACAAAATCTTTTAGCTGATGATCTCAAATTTTTGAGTAACTCCAAGAATAATAATAGCGGGATAAATAACAAACTATCAGCCGCTGGTTATAAGAAGTTAACATCTTCAATGAAATTTAGAGGGTTAAATCCACAATTATCATTTCAACTGGATAAAAGAGATCAATTCAAAACAAACAAAATAAGGTCAATTCCTCTATTCCTCATATGGCTTAAAAATTTGGATTCAAATGGGATAAGAAATAATTGGTGGTTAATCTCTCCAACGATATTGAACTTGTTGGATGATCATGAAGCTCCAATAAAACTTAAAGGAGTAGAACTATTATCTATGATGCTAGACATTGTTGACTCGGATTTCTTTACAAAAACAGGTGTGTTTGAGATAATGTATCAGGCTATGAAACCTCTATTATCCTATCTACCTCAACTTACACCAACGGATCTTTCATTGGAAGTGATATCGATGACTTATCCTGGAATGATAAAACTATTTCAAAAGCAGAGTAAGACATCAGAATACAAGAAATATCTATTAGAACTTTTAAACACCGGAATATTCGCATCTTTAAACCAAGTCAGGGATAATTATAAAATCTTGAGAGAATTAATGGTTCAATTGAAACAAATCCTGACACTGTTGGAAGATTCAACATTATTAGTACTACCGAGGTTGATATATGCATTGGGTAATCTAATTTCAGATCCATTTATAGGTACAGATCAACTGCTATTATCAAACGCATTGGAATGTGTTATACAATCGGAATTGAACTGTTGGATGAGATTACAGAACCATAAATTCGATATATTGGGTATATGTGTAATATCATGGAATAAGGCAGATGGTGAATTGGTGAAGGATAAAGTTGCTGTTGTTAAGAAGCTGTTACTAAAATCTGGTGTTGTTATCTCTGAAGAAGAATGGGACACATTGTCTGGATCTGTGGATATAAGCGGTCTTAAAGAGTTATAGATCACCACATAATCGTCAATAGAAGATCATGACAAAAAAGAATTAACGGCTTATTGTAGAAGACAAAATGACGTTGACACATAGCTGTAAATCAAATGATCACCCCAAAATCTATTAGTAATCTGCACCTTTAGTTATAGACAGATCCCCGTACTCCCCATCCCAGGACATATCCAAGACAAGTGTGGGTAGACAAGGTGACTTCAACTGCAAAGAAAAACTTAATTAACGCCACCAGACAAAAAATCACCATAACAATTTTTTTTTTTTTCTATAAGTTTCTCCGCTCACATGCATGACCGGGCATTAAGGGTGATTTTTCCGTCAGATTTTCTAAAAATATTCATCGACTAACAAAGCGGCTAATTAAAAAATTTCTCAAAAGTTCTGATGGGAATCCCTTGCAATTGTATATAACGTGTTACTTCTACTTGGATTCTACCAACTAAGAACAGCTACACAGCTGTGACAGAGTAGACATATCAGCTAGCCAAAATGTCATCATCCGAAGAAGAGATCAACGAACCAACATTGGCAAGACGTAGATCCACAGTCTCCCAGAGAGCAGGTCTAACGTTTAAAGATCTCCCAGGTGTCATCCCAGATCCGATCCCTGAATCGATCCCACAGACACCAGCAGGAGAGTATGCAGAAAATGTCTTCGATGAACAGATGGGCTCATCGAGCAATGGTAACGATAGAGACATAGAACATGGCCAATTGTACGAACAACTACAACATGTCAAACAACAGAACGATTCAACAACAGCTCAAAAGAGACCACAGGTCACCCGTATGGAAACAGCCACAACGCTGACTAAACTCGTGGACTATGGAGAAGCTGACCGTATCCCTGATGAGCTAATCATGTCCATCAGCAATCCTCCAAGAAACAGATACAGAGTCGCTGCTGGGCTAATGTGGGTGCTAACCCTTGGATTCTCGGATGGTGTACTTGGAGCCATATTACCAAACATTGAAGATTACTATGACATTTCATATTCGGTTGTCTCGCTGATATGGTTGGGAAATGCAATTGGATTCATCATCGTGGCTTTCACTGCACACTATATCGATAATGCATTAGGGTTACAAAAATGTCTAACATTAAGCGCTGGTCTTTTTATCATTATGTACGCCTTATCGTGTTCTGGTACACTGTTCCCCGTTATTGTTGTTGCATTCTTCTTTGGTGGGTTAGGAGGTGCAATTGGATTATCTCAATATAACATCTTTTTTTCAAAGTTGAAGAACAGTGCACATTACTTAGGAATTTTCCATGGGTTTTATGGATTAGGTGCATTCATCGCACCATTAATCGGTACTGCCTTGGTTAATGGTGATGTCGAATGGCACTTCTATTACTTCATACCATTAGCGTTGAGTCTGTTAAATGTTATATTCACACCATTTGCCTTCTATAATTCTGGTGAAGATTTAAAACCATGGGAGGCTAATGAAATGGAAATGGAGAAAGAACAGGAGAGAGAAGAGACTAACAGCAATAACACTGATAATAATACAGGAAATACATCTAGCGGTAATGGGTTTGAGTTAACACAACTGAAAAAATCAACTGATAATGCCAATGAAACTACACAAAATTTATCAAACGGTTCACAATTTGCTAATGGAATTAATGAAACATCGAATGATGAAACAACCACAGCTAAAACTGAACTTCCAAAGCATGATTTTAAAGCTGCATTCAAAGACTACAGAACATGGTTAATCTGTCTATTCATCTTCTTTTACCAAGGTTCAGAAGTTTCATTTGGAGGTTGGGCAGTCACTTTCTTATTGGATTATAGACATGGAGATCCAAAGTCAACAGGTTATATAGCATCTGGATTTTGGGGAGGTGTGATGTTGGGAAGATTCATTCTGACTTCTGTTCTTGCAAGATTCTTTGCAGTCAGAAGAACGGTCATTGTGCTAATGATCATGATCATGCTCCTGGATGTTTGTGTTTGGTTAATTCCAAATACAATTGCAGCAGGTGTATGTGTTTCATTTATTGGACTACTCATTGGCCCAATATATCCATTGGTGATCTCTTTGATCACAAGAATCTTACCAAGAAAGATCAAATTCTGTTCTATGACATTAGCCACTGCATTTGGATCTTCAGGTGGTTCAGCTGTTCCATTTGTCGTTGGAATGGGAAGTCAGTACTCAGGAACTTATATTCTTCACCCAATAGTATTGGCGTGCTACGTGGGGATGATTGCAACTTGGATCTTCTTACCAAATGTAGAGAGAAGAGGTGGCCAGACAACCTTGTGGCAAAAGTTCTGGTGATCAACATAATAATTAATATACGCTTTTAAAGATAAAATAACAATCTGTATTAATCTATTCTTATTTACATGTACACAGGATATGGTTTGGTCAATTTACTTGGACTCATCTTTAGATACTTCATAGTACCATATCTTGTTTGGAGGATAATCCACAGGGGTTCTGGCATCCAATGGAAATCTCTTACCCTTTTCCTTCTTATTGGCAACTTTGTATAGCTCCGGTGCTACAGCCTTGAGATCATCCAAAGCATTGATGATCGAATCGTACTGTTTGTTCAACTGTTCTTCATTTTGCAATCTTTTTTCCCTTTGAAACAACTTCCATGCTCTCTCCACGGTTTCGTGTCTTATTAGATCTTCATTGGAGAGTTTAAGCACACGTGGTACTTTCTTTCTGGCAGAGATCACCGAGAGCTGTGTGATGACTCTTTGTGTTCCTGCACTTACGGCAAGACCTTTCTTTGTACGTTTACCACGGGCAAATTGCACAATGGCAGATGTTCTGTGGAGCGGTTGTTGTGCTGATGATGTGGATCCTGCAACAGCACGAGACACCGTGCTTATCTGTGTGTTTATGGATGTTCTGAACATGCTCTATGTGTGTGATATCGAGGTGAATCTGATCGTAGTAGCTCGTCTTGCTAACTAAACCTTCTTCTTTTTTGTTGTTGAAGAGAAAAGCTTTACCCGTTGAGGAATTGGCAGTAAAAAAAAAGTTCATCCTCTGAGTAAGCGCTGACATCAGCAAATTTTGAGAATGATTTGTACCGTCAGCCTTAACGCAAGGGTTTCACACCTGACAGGTTTCATTGTCCGAGAGCATTTACACTGACTTTGATAATTGATCTTACACCGGATATTGGATAATCAATTGATAGCTGGATTCTCAATTTCTCTGTGCTATTGTGTTGATCGAATATCTCCTGTTCTCCTTCCTTTTTGCCTCCAATTGCTGGTATGAGCAGTTCGAATCCATTTGCTCAGGATGTGGAGGCTGAGTTCCAGCATGAGCTGTTGGAATCCACACGAACAGGCTCTGTTCCGCAGCTTCGTATTGACACATCGACTGAAGACATGAACCATCAAAGAATTACAAACAATAGATCCAACTCAATTGATCACGAGGCTGTCATGTCACAGATGCCCGAATTGCAAGATCATATGAATATTCCTCCCCCAGCATATTCATTAGAGGACCCACACCCTTCGCCTATACCGACACCCACCATAACAGAAGCGGTCCCGTCTCTACCTCCAAGACCACAGCCCGAGGAACACCCACCACCACGACCTCCAAGACCATCAATGGGTCCCCAAAGGCACTCCTCTCAATCATACAACAGGAGACCATCTGATGGTGTACCACCATCACCATCACAACAACCAAATAATATGTACAGCGCACATGGCTATCAAAGACAACATTTATCAGTACCTGGGGCTCCATACAACAATTCGCAGCCATATCAACAGCAAGGATTTTACAACAACTCTGACAGCGGGTACAACCACTATGGCTCAGACAATCAAAACTACAATTCGTTATACCTACATAGTGGTAGTTATATGAGTGAACCTGTATCTCCTGCGATGCCTCCAAGACCTCTCTCTCCATCAACTAATACTAATAATAATTCAAGACCACCGCTGGACATTTTTGCACCTCCCCCTAAACCACCGATAAGCAAGCAATACCCGGGGAGAGCAGGTGCGACGTATGGAAATAGAAGGAAGTGATTAGTGTGATATAAGTACATCTCTTCATGCTAATCGTAGTGCTTTGTTGTAGATGCGCATCGGGGTGTTTGAAGCCCTGGTGTCTCAATTTTTTTTTCTCTGGCAGCTGACTCCAGTGATATGTCTGACATTGTTACCTCTTATTCAGTCTGTTATATAACAAACATCCTTTTCATTCATCACCAATGACTACACATCTTCAAACATCACTACCTCAGTTCCCACAATTCAGTGTAAATATTCACAAATTTACAAATGTCACGAACAGTTCAGAGATTAAATCAAAATTGATCGGAGGTGGTAAACTCTACGATTTTGCATTTATAAATGCTTCAACAGTTATATCATTAGAACAAATATTAGCAGCTGTCTATAGAGCACTGATGGACTATACAAATGAAAGACTAAGAACTAGAACATTACATTCGGAGATCATCTTCAGCTTATCACCGACACAGAATATAATGGATGCTTTAAGAAGGTTTGGAATACAGGAAGATAGTAAAGACCTTATAGTGATCAAGGTGGTTAAACACACCGAGGAACAACAACCGCAATATGACACATCCATAGTACAAGGAGATGAAGTAAGACCAACAGAGGAGAGCTGTGTTGAAACTGCTGTACTGAAGACCATCAAGAAGAACTACAAAATCAAAACAGATGATAAACAAGTCATTATTCGTCAAATTGTTGCCTCTATACAACTTCGTGGGTTATGATTCTATTGGTTGTGGTGAATCCACAGGGATAATCTGTTGAGTCTTTTCTTGTTCAATGAAACAACCTAAACCTGTAAATGCTTCAGTCAATACACGATCATAGACATGTTCAGCTTTAAACCCTGATGCAATGTATTCCTTTTTACTCTTTAATTCATCCAAGAATGGATCATAGTAAGATTCATGTACTTGAAACTGTTTTGTTAAGACACGATCTCCATTGAAAGGCGTGAATGGAACGTTGTGTTTATGGTCCAACTCGTTCGCCTTTGTAGCGTTCAATGCCATCATAATCTCATCAAGTTGTTTACGACGAGCAGATGACCTTTTCAATATTGTCTTTTTAACTTGTGAAACAGTTTTATTTGCATCAACGGTATTATCCGTCGATGCCAAATTGTTGATGATTTCATTATTTTCAATCTCCTTGAGTTCTTTAGCTTCTTGTGCGATTTGTCTTTCCAACAATGATTTACGCATCCGTAGATCATTTCTACGTTCTTCATCTCTTTTAAAATCTTCCATCTCTTGTAATCTCTTTGCATTATTCTCCTCGATATTCGGTTTATTACTCTCTTCATATGCTCGAAGTTTTTCCTGTGTCTGTTCTAGGTCTATTCCATTGACTATATTGAATACCATATCTTCAACTTCTTCCAAATATGTATTATACTTGGACAAATCATCAAAATCTTCACGAGTCTTGTTAAACACATTTGAGACTTTTTTTCTAATGTCCACTTCACGTTCAACTTCAACGTTATCGAATATCTGTGTCTTGAACTTATTCTTTCTTAAAGTCTTACCACATCCAGGATATGGACAGGGAGCTGGACCCATTGCAAATATACGATCAACACATGATTCACACATCTTGTGATAACATTCTGGATTCACCAAGAACTTCATATCAGGACTGAGGTATCGGTCTGTCTTACAGATCGGACACATGTCCTGTTGTCTCTCTTCAAGATCAACAACAGTGGTAGTGCTCATGTTGTATATGGCTCTCTACCGGTGGAGTTATGAGTGTCCAATTGCCACTTGATGAATAATAACAAACGCTAAAATATGAAGTACTCTTATACAGCTGTAGGTCCATTTTAAAACTACAGACACCTGGACACCATGAATTAGTACTGTCAGTGTGATTTACGGGTGAATAAGAAAAAAAAAACACAATCGATAAGGGAAAGAAATCAAAGGCTGCGCACAGTGACAAAATACGCCAGCTAATTATAACAACGACAGGATTAGAAATTGCGGGACGACTCCATACGCCATTGAAATTATACGTCAATAGCATAAAGGATAACAACACATTTTCCTATAAGGACTGAATAAACACACACACTACACGGGAACCTTATACAAACTGAAATGGAGGGCGAGAAACAGAGTTACACAGTTCCTCGCTATTTACTCGCCACGGCCTTTGGCGAGAGGCTACAAGAGCAACTGACACATCGTAGCTCAGCTCTGAACAACAATTCTACAAAGCTTACAAATCTGATGAATTCGGGTGTTATGGGTACGATGCCCGGTAGATACGCGGACTATAACGATGAATTTGTCACCCTCTTAAGTCGTAACTCTAGCACTGTGGGGAATGGCCAGTCTGGAGGTTCAACAAGAAGACCAAATGGATTGTTATTACGTGATGTGTTGGGTGCTGATGAACAGGCAAGAAACCATACACAGGAGGATATGTTGAACAGCGTGAGGTTTAACGATGATCTGATGAGTCTGGATAATGACGTGGATGATGACAACGCTGATGATGACGATAGAGAACAAGGAGTAGGTGGGGACGATGATGAAGAGGAAGGAGAGGAGGAAGAAGAAGTCGATATGGACGATCTTGAAGTGGATGAAGACGATGAAGTTGATGATCCACAGGACATTGATATCCTGGATGGCGTTAATTACATTGACGAGGATGATGAAGACGCTGTCTTGGGTAACACCAACGAAGATGAAGATCAAGACGAGGACGATGTTGTACAGCGTCGTGGGAGTCGTTTTCATAGAAGCGGAAGTACCAGCGGGTCTGGACTAATCAGCGGAATGGCAAGAGGTGGCATCAGAAGAAACTCATCGTCGTTATCAGCGACAACTTCCACGACTGCTCCAAGTACATCTAGTCAAAGCACTACGAATAGACCCAAGAGATATCCATTACCCGTGAAATGGGTAAGCAGCAGTAACGGATCTACGAGTATCGGCAGTACAACATTATCGATAAACGATGGAGGTCTTAAACTGAAGGCTGAACGTCGCTCTTCTACAAGCTCTTCGATATCCAAGGCATACGATATAAAATGTGCCAAATCAGATTTTATCGTCCCACAGAACTGTGGTATCTTTTATTACGAGATTAAGATCACCGATGTCACTAACAACAACTACGATGGATCAAGTGATATCTCAATTGGTTTTATGATCCATACAAATAGTTCATTATCGAAGGCTCCAGGGTTAGAATCGGGGACTTTTGGATTTAACGGTTCAGATGGTCACATATATGCCAATCATGGTATAAATGAGATGTACAACAAACCTTTTGGAATCGGTGATGTTATTGGATGTGGAGTGAATTTTGTCAATGGTACTATTTTCTTCACTAAGAATGGAATTAATCTTGGAACAGCATTTACCAATGTTCATAAATCTTTGTACGCTGTTATTGGATTGAAAGATGGAAATGGATTAATTACGAATTTTGGCTCAAGTTCTGGTAATAAAGGTCTGAAGGAGTTTGTGTATAACATTGAAGGGTATGTTCATAAGCAAAAGCAAATTGTGTTTAAGAAGATATTGAGTGATAGTACGATGTCAATGAGTAATAGTGCATCATCTAATGATCACATTAGTAATGGGGATAATACAAATGGCATGAAGAATAATAATGCTAATGGGCAAAACTTCATAAACGATGAAGAATATGACATTAGCTCTATAGAAAGAGAGATCTCAAACGAGGCTAGATCATTGGTCTCTTCATACCTTGATCATTTGGGATTTGTCGATGTTTCAAAATCATTTGCAGATGAAATTGCAAGGGAGAATTCTCAATTGATGGTTTTGAAATCCGAAGTTAAGAAAAGTAACAATGCTAATGACAATGCTGATAAGAAAAGCACCAACGTCAATGATAATAATAATGACACCACAGGGTTAAGTATCTCACTTATGGATGAAGAGATATTACAAGTTCGTCAACAGATTCGTAATTATCTAATCAATGGATCCATCGATGAAGCAATAACGCTAACCAAATTGAGATTCCCAAAAGTATTCCAAGAAAATGAAGATTTATTGTTTCAGCTGAATTGTAACAAGTTTATTCAACTGATTAAACAGTCCAAGATTGGTGAAGCTATTCAATTTGGTCAGTGGTTGAGATTAACTTTCTGTGGTTCATCCGGAACTGATAATACAGAGTCCAAGGGTAATAATAACAGTAATAAGAATAAGGCACAAGAATCCAAATTGAACGATATTTTTTCATTATTGGCATATGAGGATCCTTTTTCAAAAGATTGTGAATTTGGATATCTGTTAAAGGATGAACAAGTGTTGAAACTTTCTGATGAATTAAACAGTGAGATTTTGAAAAGTTTGGGGAAAAAGAGAACATCTACTCTACAGAGAAAGATCTCAAGAGTTCGGAGAATGATGTCAAATCTTTATAATGAAAAGAAGCATTTGGAATCGTTGCTGATTACACAGAAAGATTTACATATATAATTACCATAAAGCCATTTGATTATATAATTATATCAAAACGATTTGTACTTCTCCAATAGTTTATCCAATATATGATCACTCAACTTTATTATACCACCATCTACTGATACTAGTTGATATTGATCGTTTTGTTCATAAGATTGTGGTTTAACAGTCCCATTTTCATCACACCATACAAATCCCAGGATATCTTCAACTTCTGGATTTCTTTGGTAGTTTGGTATCTTTCTAAGGTCAAATATTGGCATATAGTTATTTGAGAATTCTTTTGATTCTATTATATATGAAAAGTCGTTATCGACATTCTTGGATACGATCTGATGCAAGAGAGGTAGGAATTTTGAATCTGGTTCAAAGTTCTTTTGTGTTATTTCATCATCTGGTGTAGTAAGATGACATTTACCCAATACCGGGTCATATGGTTCTTCTGAAAAGGAGACAAAATAGTCATTTGAACCATTTCTGTGGAGCTTTAACTGTGGTTGGTGATGGTACGTGATGAAGTTACGGTGGATATTCAACTTCAATGGAGATGCAAAGAGGTTGAGCCTTTGTCCAGCTGATTTTAAAAGGATCCTTGTTGCTGTTGTTCTTAACATCATGTGTGTATTTATACTAAAGCTTCTGTAATACAAGGCTTTGATATCAGTAGTAGGAAACAGAACAATTATACGTGTTATTGTGCTACTTTTTATATAAAATTTTATTTTATGTCATGTCCGCGCGATGATCATGTACCTCAAACTAGTACACAGACAAAAAAAGCAATTCACGTATTTTAAACTAAAGACAATCGTATAAATCAGACACCGTAAGATGCCGAGGGGAAGCATAAATATATAGCAACTGTATAATGATGATATATACCCAGCACTAGTTATAAGACAACAGAGCAACATTTATATAAATATATTGTTAGTTGTCCTTTGTCTAATAAATCAATGAAGTATCATTAGACATATACACCCATATAATTCGAAAGGAATATAACACCAAATCTATATTGTCAATGTCCAACTTGTTAGTATCATAACAAATGATCTAATGGAATAAAGATACTTACCCAACTGTTATTGAAATCATAACCGATAATGAAATGAATCTAACAGATCCTTCTAATGTATGTTTATCATCCAATACTGTAAGACAGATCAAGAATAGAGCTGTGTTGTTAATGCATAATGTTAGTATAGCCTGCTGTATGATTGATTAATAGATCATACTCACTTGATAGTATGGCTAATAGAGTAAAGAAACCATTTTGTTCTGTATTAATTGGTGGTTTCCAAGCTGTTGATTTTTTATATTGCTTTGGATAACGTTAGTATATGTTACTGCTATTATAAGGATGATGTCATATGACAATAAATCAATTACGGAAATAGACATACCAATTGCAAGCTACTCATTGTTGTCCTGGTAGCTAAGTTGAATGAATTATAGTTTACGTTTGTCCTTGTCCTATGAGATTTTATATTCCTTCTTTGTGTAATATTCCCTTACTGATTTTATGATTTTTGAACAATTGGTACGTGCATGTCATGAAAATGAAAATTAAAAACGAAATATTTTGGTTGGTCATAAGGACATGAGTATTGGACATTGGATACAAACATTATTACGCGTTATTACGTTAATAGACTTCTTATAACCATGAGATATCATAATTTATTGACCAATCCAATGATCAAAAGATCACTCATTTCAAATTCAAGATATCTCAAAAACAGCTTTCATTCAACAGCTCGTTTAAATCAAACTAGTCATCAGCTCTATTCAAATAATGATAATGTCAACCCAGACCTTAAAGGTATAGAACATAGATGGGAACGTATGAGTGAAGGCGATCAACTAGACGTATTGGACTATTTAAACGACGCACAAAGAAATAATAACTGGCAAACTCTGTCAACTTTGGAGAAAAGAGCATTATACCATATTTATTTTGGACAATGGGGACCACGTTCAACAAAACCTCAGAGGTCTATTGCATCAAAAGTCATTGGTGGATTAAGTGGAGGTATTGTACTGGTTGCAATTGGTGTATCATTGAGTAATTTTGCAGATGATTGGGAGATGGATACAAAATTAGAGAATATAAAGGATAAACTGATAAGCTTACAGAAGAGGGAATTAGATCAGTTAGTACAAGACCAAGCTATAATGGAGCAGAAAAATAGTCGTTGGTGGAAGTTCTGGTAAAGAAACTTGACAATAATGTCATATGTCAACTGTACATAGTTATAATACATTCAACTAAGCAAAGATAATCCGAAGCCGCTAATTCCGCTATCGGTCAAGCAGTAGACATTTGATGTTTTCCTAGTTCCAATTATGTAGCGCGTAATTGATCAACTAAATATTACTGTGGAGATATTTATACGCTGAGGCACGCTCGTCGCGATCTAGTGAGATTCGTTATTTACTGTGAAAATCATCTTCAATCCTTGCTGTACAACAACAATATTTCACACCTCCATCGACAGAACACCGTTTGTTCTTCAACTGTGCTCCCATAACATAGCTCATGCGGATACTAAGTGGTGCTATACGGGCACACTCGCTGCTGGCGCCACTCAGGAAGCCTCATACGGTGAGCGGTCTGGGTGCTTTGGGTATGCCACAGTCGCATATCATATCACACTCTAAACCTATATCAATAACGAGCATAAGACTGTGGAGTAGCTGCCATCCAGCAGTTCAATCGCATAAGCTGACTACTTCACTATGCTACAACTCACTAACATTTTCTAAAACGTCTCTTAACTCACCTTTCACAACATCCAAGAGATCATTTCATAACTCAACATTTCTATTTAAATCTGGTGGTGATAGTGCATTACCACCAGCAAAGGAGTCAACAAAATTATCACAATGGAAGATCATCAAGAATCTAATGTCGTATCTATGGCCAAAGAATAATTTGGGATTTAAAGTAAGAGTTGCAATTGCATTATCATTCTTAATAACTGCAAAGTTGTTAAACGTTCAAGTTCCCTTCTATTTCAAAGCTATTATCGATGGTATGAACATCGATTGGGCAACTGAGGTTGGTACCATATCTACAATCATAGGAGGAACGATCTTAGCATATGGAGGTGCTAGATTCGGTGCGATGATCTTTGGAGAATTGAGAAATGCCATCTTTGCCACAGTGGCACAGAGTGCCATTAGAAAAGTTGCATTCAACACTTTTAACCATCTGATGAGCCTGGATCTTGGGTTCCATCTGAGTAGACAAACTGGTGGACTAACAAGAGCAATTGATCGTGGTACGAAAGGTATAAGCTATGTGCTCACGGCTATGGTCTTTCATATTCTTCCAATAACATTTGAAATCTCTATGGTTAGTGGTATTTTAACGTATAATTACGGTGTGAACTTTGCAGCAGTTACTCTGTTGACGATGTTCACGTATAGTTTATTCACCATTAGAACCACTGCTTGGAGAACCGGATTTAGAAGAAAGGCAAACAATGCAGATAACGAAGCTGCAAACGTTGCATTGGATTCTTTGATCAATTTTGAAAGTGTGAAATATTTCAACAATGAGGCATACCAGGCCAAGAAATACGATTTATCTTTAAAGAAATATCAAGATTATTCGATAAAGATTGCAACTTCATTAGCCTTTTTAAACTCTGGACAAAATTTGATCTTTACAAGTGCACTTACTGCAATGATGTATATGGCTGCAAATGGAGTATCCAATGGTTCATTAACGGTTGGTGATTTAGTTCTGATCAATCAATTGGTTTTCCAACTATCTGTTCCATTAAATTTCCTAGGATCTGTCTATAGAGAACTTAAACAATCGTTGTTGGATATGGAGACACTTTTCAAATTGCAAAATTTACAAGTAAACATCAAGAGTCAAGAAAATGCAAAACCTTTAAACATTACAAAGGGTGAAATTAGATTTGAAAACGTTACATTTGGTTATAATTCACAACGTCCAATATTACAAAATGTTTCATTTGTTATACCTGGTGGTGAAAAAATTGCAATTGTTGGTCCAAGCGGCAGTGGTAAATCCACGATCTTAAGATTGGTATTCAGATTCTATGACGTTCAAAGTGGAACTATTTATATCGATGGTCAAGATATTCGTACTGTTGATGTGGACTCTTTAAGAAGATCTATTGGAATTGTACCACAGGATACACCTTTATTCAACGAGAGTATATTGGAAAATATCAGATTTGGTAATGTGAAATCTTCGGATGAAGACGTTCATAGAGTCATAAGAGAATCTCAATTACAACCTTTGATTGATCAATTACCAGATGGTTTACAAACCGTTGTTGGTGAACGTGGTATGATGATATCCGGCGGTGAAAGACAAAGATTGGCAATTGCAAGGTTATTGCTAAAGAAATCACCAATTACATTCTTTGATGAGGCTACAAGTGCATTGGATACACATACTGAACAGAATCTGTTAAAGACAATAGGTTCCATTTTTAAAGATACTGGTAATACAAATGTCTCGATTGCACATAGATTAAGAACCATTGCAGATAGTGATAAGATCATTGTGTTGGATAAAGGTTCAGTTAGTGAAGAAGGAACACATAAGGAATTGTTGAAGAAAGAAGATGGGCTGTATGCTGAGTTATGGAACATTCAAGAAAATCTTCAATTGGATGAAGAGCTATTGGAAGACGATAAGACAAAAGAGGATGAATTGTATCATAACGGTGGAGAAAAGAAGGTGGATAATAAGAAAGAGAAGTAAATAGTGTATATCAAACGTTTATAAATATTCGGTGGTGCACAGTAGCACTGTAGAAACTGTTAGATTATACCGAGACTAATTCATCTCTCCCGAATGATGGGTCGAGTGTAATATTACTAATCTGTGTCCAATATTGATCTGCGTCAACTCTCAAAGTTCATGGTCATATCAACGGAATACCCCAAATTGGATAAATGACCGAATCTGTACAAGTTAACCGAGTAATCGATATTTCAGAGCTCTGTGAGATCAGGCTTATTTTGCACTGTTGGATCATTATCAGCCACATATAGCAAATAACTACCGTATAGGTTATAACGCTGTGGCTTGTATATGTCCTCGTCTCCAACATCGATAATTAGTCTCGGCGTTGATTATATTATTCGCCATGAAGTAAAATTATGCTATAATTATTAGTGCTCAGAACATGGCTTTGACTGATAACAGCAAGATTTGAAGTACATGCATAAACAGGCAGTGGTACATAAACATCTTATTAATAATTATAGTTTGCCCATAGTATTCTATTGGTGATATCAACATTGTCATTCGATTTGGTGATAAATATATGATGTATATCGATGAAACGTGCATTAGACTTGTCCCATGAATGATGGCACTATACATCCGAACACAAGATCCATGACTATTTGATCACGCTAATCAGGTGAACTAAATCATTTCTCAGTAATTTGGATGTCCAATAATCAAATTTACGTCATGACGGAATACTGCGGAGGGAAAAAAGAAAAGACAAAGGGAACATTGCAACGTCGAATTAGAATTAGTCTAGAAGCTAAGCAATGTGCGCATACCAAGATCACGTGTCCCATATGGCCCTAACCATAATTATTGGTCACGGGACCTGTACTACAAGGTCTTGGTATTTTCTATGGGTGGGTCGTTATCAAGATTTAACCGGAATATACAGCTATATACTTGCCGATTGATAATAGCCTATGAGAAAGCTTGTTAATGGCCTAACAGACTGTTAAGAACTCTAACATGATTATAGTTGTTGTAATCTCAAGAAGATGAGCTTGTTAGGTTGTCTCTGAAATTTTACGAGATACATATAATCTGTCAAATTGTAGAACTTCACTAAATTTATCGGAATATACTGGCGGCTTCTAAACTACCGACCACATTTTCCAGTTATATGCAGCTAGTTGCTGCAGCACCCTTAGTATTTTTTGTGTCCGCTTATGTTGCGCCGCACATAAAGAAGTGGAGATGATCATAATATACAGCTGCATTGGTGACGTTATGGACAATATCATGCTACTTTATTATGTATATACATCAGTTTCTTTATCAGCCACACGGAGTTTTGATAAAATACATGTGGTTTAACTACTATCAGGTGCTTCTTAGTCAATCACATCCAAACAGCGCTATGGTACAATATGCACCACCAAGTAATACTGCACATTATGACAAGAAATGATTTGTCCTCGCGGACAAAACAGCCTATAAAGCACTTGAAATAGGCATCATTATCAACATTGACTGTAGAGATAAAGCCTGCTCTTATGTACCGATACAAAAGTCTGGGCGGCTAATTTATATTCACAGTGGTCTTTATTAATGCACCGATAAATATGGATCAACATCATGGCTGCCATACAACTATAAAAGGATCGAACCTCGCCCCCATTTCTTTATAATCTTTGTTCTAGCAATTGATCTTAACTTATCCTAATAACTCTTTTATCTATATAGACTTTCATACTTATACAGTACTACTGCATTGCAACAAACAAATACACAACTATATTTTACTATTGATAATTGATCACAATCTAGTTCATTGTTCTATAGTAAGATATAACAGAGCTCTATACAACCACATTTGTGTCTAAAATATAACAGAGCACAGCTAATTAATAATTATACACACTAGAGAGCATATAGCCTCATAATGTCTGACCCTGCTGGGAACACAGTTGTGAGTAACGTCAATATCGACAATGCAAGTGTCGATTTACATCAGGATAGCAAAGACATCACAACAAAGCAACAATTGGAGAGAAACTATACAGTGGCTACCAAGAACACAGACATGTCATCTGACGACGGTACATTGCTCCATGAATTGGAGCATTATAGAATGCCCTTGAAGCAGGTTGAACAACTATACAATACAAACACAGTAGAGGGACTTACAGAATCAAGAGCACAAGAACTATTGACAAAATATGGTGAGAATACACTTGGAGATGATCAAAAGATTTCACTGGCGAGTATCATTATACATCAGACTTTTAATGCGATGATCCTTGTGTTGCTCATTGCAATGGTTGTATGTTTGGGAATCAAAGATTGGATCTCTGGTGGTGTCATTGGATTTGTTGTGTTTATCAACGTTGCCATTGGTTCATACCAAGAATTCAAGGCGTCAAAGACGATGAACTCTTTAAAATCGTTATCTTCTCCAACTGCAAGAGCTTATAGAAATGGAGATTTGGATACAATCCCAACGAAATTTGTGGTCCCTGGTGACATTGTCCAGGTTAAAGTTGGTGACACCGTACCAGCTGATTTGAGATTGATTGACTCGTTGAACTTTGAAACAGACGAAGCACTGTTAACCGGTGAATCCTTACCGGTGGTTAAGGACCACACATTAGTCTATGACCACGTTGCTGGTGTTGGTGATCGTCTCAACATGGCCTTCTCATCTTCTGTTGTAACAAAAGGTCGTGCAACAGGTATTGTTGTGAAGACTGGTTTACACACTGAAATTGGTGAAATTGCACAATCTTTGAAGAATTCGAAAAAGACATTGAAGACAGATGATGATAAATCAACTCTACAAAACATATTCATCTTATCCAAGGATGCAATTGGAAGTTTCTTGGGTACCACTGTGGGTACTCCACTTTCAAGAAAGCTTTCCAAATTAGCCATCTTGTTATTTGGAATCGCTGTTGTATTTGCACTCATTGTTATGGCTACAACGAAATTTGAAGTCAGTAGAGAGATTGCCATCTATGCTATTTGTGTTGCTGTTTCGATGATTCCATCTTCATTGGTTGTTGTTTTGACAATCACAATGTCTGTCGGAGCTAAAGTTATGTCCAATAAACACGTTATAGTTAGAAAATTGGATTCATTGGAGGCATTGGGTTCAATCAATGATATTTGTTCCGATAAAACCGGTACTTTGACACAGGGAAAGATGATTGTTAAATCGTGTTGGATTCCTTCTGTTGGTACATACCAAGTTATTGATGCAAATGAACCTTTCAATCCAACTGTTGGTGAAGTGAAATTCCAAGGAAAGTCACCGTATGATTTGGCACATTCTGAAGATGAAAAAGATACAGAGTTGAAACCAAATCTCTCTGATAATGAATTATTTATCAAATGGTTAGAAACTGCAACTTTGGCAAATATTGCAATCGTATTCCAAGATGATCAAGGTGAATGGAAGGCTCATGGAGATCCAACAGAGATTGCCATTCAAGTATTTGCACATAGAAACAACTATGCACGTGAACAATTCACCGAAGGTGATGATCCCTTGTTAAAACATATCACTGAGTTCCCATTTGACTCATCTGTTAAGAAGATGAGTTCTATCTATGTTAAGAAGGAAGATCCAAAGAATAAATATATCTATACCAAGGGTGCAGTTGAACGTGTCTTGCAAAGCTGTATCAATTGGTATGTCGATGGTGAATTGAGACCTTTGACTGAAGATGATGTTAAGATCATTGAAGAGAATATGAATACAATGTCATCCGAGGGTCTTCGTGTCTTGTCATTTGCACAAAAGACCGTTAGTGATGACTTTGACATTACGAACCGTGATAACGTTGAATCTGAATTAACATTTGTTGGATTGGTTGGTATCTATGATCCACCAAGATTAGAATCTCGTGGTGCAGTTAAGAAATGTCATAGAGCTGGTATCAATGTTCATATGCTTACTGGTGATCATCCTGGAACTGCAAAGGCAATTGCTCAAGAAGTTGGTATCTTGCCACATAACCTATATCACTATGCACAGGATGTTGTTGATTCAATGGTTATGACTGCACAACAGTTTGACGATTTGACCGAAGAACAAATTGATCTATTACCTGTTTTACCATTGGTCATTGCACGTTGTTCTCCAAAGACCAAGGTTAGAATGATTGATGCATTACATCGTCGTAAGAAATTCTGTGCTATGACTGGTGATGGTGTCAATGATTCACCATCGTTGAAGAAGGCTGATGTTGGTATTGCAATGGGAATTTCTGGATCAGATGTCGCTAAGGATGCTTCTGATATCGTTTTAAGTGATGATAACTTTGCATCGATTATCAACGGTATTGAAGAAGGTAGAAGAATGAATGATAATATTCAAAAATTTGTGTTACAACTTCTTGCTGAGAATTTCTGTCAGGCACTTTTCTTGATGATTGGACTTGTGTTTAGGGATGAGAATGACGTTTCAGTTTTCCCCTTATCACCAGTTGAGGTTTTATGGATCATTGTTGTGACTTCATGTTTCCCAGCTATGGGTCTTGGTGTTGAAGCTGCACAACCGGATGTTATGGAGAAGGATCCAAAACCAACAAAGGAATCCGTTTTTTCATGGGAGATGCTTATCGATTTGGTTGTCTATGGAACCATCTTGGCTATCTGTTGTCTTGCAGCATTTATCATTGTCGTTTATGGATGGGGTGATGGACAACTCGGTGTTGATTGTAACAATGATGATTCTGATGCATGTAAATGGGTCTTCCGTGCACGTTCATGTGCCTTCGGTACAATGACATGGGGAGCATTGGTTCTTGCATGGGAAGTTATTGATATGAGACGCTCATTGTTTGCTATGAAACCTGAGACCGATACTCCATTTACACAAGTCTTTAGAGATTTATGGGCAAATCAATTCTTATTTTGGTCAGTTGTTGGTGGGTTTGCTTCATGTTTCCCAGTTGTTTATATTCCAGTGATCAACAAGAAAGTGTTTTTACATGGACCAATTGGTAAAGAATGGGGTATTTCAGTCGCTACAACAGTTGCCTTTTGGATTGGATGTGAAGTGTACAAGTTCTTCAAGAGAATGTATTACAAGAAGAAGGATAGAGCAGTTCATAATCCAGAGTACGATTTGGAGAGAAAGAATCCATTTGAGAAGTATGTTTCATTTTCAAGGGCAAACACTGCAGTTCCAACTGTTTGAATTTATAATAATAGTAATGGTTTACAATATAATGTACATTAGTGATTTCTTTTTTATCTGTTGTTGTAGTCATGTGTATCATTTATTATATCGTTATTAGTGTGTGTATGTATATATTAGTGAGCATTGTGGTCATTATCAGACAAGAAGTCAATAACTTCTTTGTCAAACGTATTAGCATTATCCAAAAATACATTATGACCTGCATTTTCCACTATCTTGAACCTATGATTAGTGTTACCTTTATCACCAATCATCAATTCATTATAAGCTTGATAACCTGCATTTGCATTCATCCAATCATATTGTCCATACATTATATACGTTGGTATCTTTGTCTTTTGTAATTCATCGATATGATCCAACAAGGGGTCTAATGACAAGATTTGGTTGTTTAATACAACCAATAGATTTCTGAAAGATTGGTTCCTTTGAAACCATAAATGTACGGTATATTTGATGAATAGACGTATTTGAAAATCATCATTTGAACCTCTTGAATAACGAAGAGCCAAATATTTCGATATTATTTGAACACCTAATGGTCCAAACGATTTGGCAAGGTCAAATCCAAAAGTTGTTATTAACCATGGAAGATAAGCATAACGATAATAATTTGATGATGTTGGATCCTGTGAAATGAATCCTGTCTTCTTTACAATTTTAGTCGAAGTATCCAGGTCACGTGATGCGTTGTTCAGAGAAAAGATTGAGCGTTCGACTCCAGCAGGTGAGCATAATATCAGCTTGTTTACACGATGTGGATATTTCAAAGAGTATTTGAATGATAGATAAGCACCAAATGAATGGGCCACGATGTTTATCTTTTCCAAATTATTTGCAATTCTCCAATTTTCAAATGAATCCGTATAGAATTGAACAACTTTATCGACACTTTGTCTATTCTGTTCAACGTTTTGTTCTAAGGTGTATTGCCTTGGTTTAGATGATGATAACCCATTATCATTTGATTTGGTCTTATTCAATGTAACTTTGGCCTTTGTCTTTTGCACTTTAAAGAACTTCAGATCGCTTAATCCAACATCCGGATGATCAAATGTATATATATCTTTAAAATGTTTAGTCAAAGTTGGGAAGTCTCTATGGAAATATACTCCAGTGGCACCATGACCATGGATCAATACGGTCGGTGTCTCTATTAGATCATTCTTTGAAGTAGTACCAGTACCACTATTATGGAAATGAAATTGATGAAGTCCAGCTTTTTTAGATTTTGTAAATTGGACACCATTTGATGAAGTTATTGGAATAACTGTATCCAATATAGCATCCTCGTAATGTTTAAGCAACTTTGAAGCTGGATTTGTTAGCCATTCCCAAAAGATTTGAGTTGATTGTTTCAAAGTTAGATCGTTCCTTGAAGCTCTCTGAGTTCTAACTTTCTCAACCAAAGTTTTACCCTTGTTTGTTGTACTGGACGTGGTACTAGTAGTACTGCTGAGTAGAGTAGTACAGGAACTGAATGTACGCTGATGACAGCTCTTTATTGAGAGAGTAATGGACTTCCTCACTGCTGTCCTTGTGAAGAGCAGACTGCTGGTTGTATAAGACTTAGCAAACATGATGATCTAGATGTCTATTGGGTGTGTGTGTTTATGCTTGAAATCATCAATGATCAGAATATAAGAATGGGACTTTGATCTCTTGAACAGCTTATGAACACCGATCTATGTCAACGGTTTGTGCTGATTCAGCGTATTAAATAAGGCCACAAAGGTCCAGATGTTTAATGATCCGCATCGAGCAATGTCATCGGCCATCGGCAGCTTCGAGCAATTTTCTGAAATCTTTCAGATGCCCGCCCGCAACGTTTGCGTACGTCATAGAATTTGTTGTGGAGAGCATATTCTGCTGATGTAATAGTTGTCGTTGTTACTGACCAATATCTTAGTCATCCATAATGGCAAAGCTCAACACTCCACAATAAGCGAGTTGATATAATATATCACTTCACTGACTAATTACAACTACAAGAATAACACAACTCACTATCAGCAATATATCTTTCTTATCATTAAACAATGAGCAACCAACAAGCACAAACACAGGTCATAGAAACACTGCCTGAGACGTTGGTACTACGCGCAACGTCGTTAGAACCAGATCAAAGTACACAGACATCATCAGCAGAACAACAAACTCAACAAAGACCTCGTGTAAGGTGGGAAGAAGGAACGGTGGACAATGAACATATGAATAAGAAGAAATCAAAGATATGTTGTATATTCCATCCACAGACCGATTTTGAGGAAGAAGCGGATTGTGATTGTGATTCATCTTCATCTTCTTCATCCTCATCATCTTCTTCATCATCAGATGAAGATAACAATAATAATAACGAGAATAAAAGCAAAAGAAGAACAAGAAGAACGAGAAAGAATAAGAAATTACCAAGTCCTAATTCATACGAAGTGCAACCTGATTATACAAAGCATAAACATACACATAGTCATAGTCATAATCACAGCTAGTTAACGATGCTAATATATTTATAATATACATCTTCTTTTTATATATAAATCACAATGTAGCTTCCAAATTTATCAAAAGACTAAAAGTCTCACGTGGCATCTTGTATTGAACCATACCGGCAAATACAACACAGTTCTTTGCAATCAACTTCAACTCTTTAATCTTCTCTTCTTTAATCATACCGTTAAAATTACTTGAACTAATCTGTTCTTTTCTTTCAGAAACACATGTCATAGTGATTATTAACAAATTTGGTATGTTCTTCAACAATGAATCGTTCAAATATGTCAATTCTTCTGCCTTTAACCTTATGATACCCAGATCGGCATTTGAATTAACTGGTAAGATATCCAACTCTTCAATCTTTCTAAGAGTCTCATCGTATTCCTTTGAAAGGAACAACTGTCTAATATCGGCAATCTTTAACAGTTGTTTACATATAACTTGTCTTTCAACACTCACGTTATGATGTAATTTGAGGAAATTCTCTGCAATTAACACTGCATTCGTTTCACTATTACCATCATCAATAACACTTTGATCTAATTCGGTATTACTCAAATAATCTCCCAATAGTCTATTGACAATAGTAATAACGATTTCATATTCTTCAGAAAGTTGATATAACAATAAACCATCGTATGTACGACCTTCTTTATCCGCAGTGATTGCTGCTTGTTCAGTGACTCTGTTTAAGAAATCACCATCCAATGAGATAAGACTCTTTCTCTGTTCAATCTTACCTGGTACTCTAACACCTGCTGAATTGATTTTACCCAACAAGATTGAAAATTCTCTAGTTTCCAAGATCAATTCTCTAAGAGCCTCATGACAAGTTACAGTTTCATTTTCAAAGAGACATATCAAAATCAAATATTCAACTGCAATTCTTGGATCAGAGAATTTAAAACTCTTGATATACGATCCC
>JAJLRR010000013.1:0-26464 GCA_030567175.1 Williopsis lachancei
CTATACAACTCACTGAATAGAACAACCACCACCTGTACATCGTGCGCAACCTCTTCCTCCACAAGTTGGACATATAACGGTTCCCCTTCTTGGACCACCCCCCATTACAACAACAGGACCACCACGACGCATACCACGACGTCCCATCATTGGTCTTCTCATGGGTGCAATCAAGACAGGACGTACAACTGGACTCATAAATCCAGGGTTCACAACGTTTGTGTGATGATGATGATGGTGTACTGACTGTTGTTGTGGTATTTGTTGTTGTTGCTGTCTCTGTTTATTGTCATTTGCGGCCTTACCTGGATGAGTGTTAGATTTACCTTTACTTAGATTGTTGTTCGCACTGTTATGGCTATTACCATTATTAGTTGTATGGCCACCATCGATACCACCTCCATTTGTTATATGCTGACCGAATTTAGTCCAACAATCTGTACATTGCCAACCTGTCTTAACATCATATCCTGAGTTGTAACACTTCTTACATCTGTATCCCTGTGGATAGATCCACGGTAAATCTGAATGATCGTTACTATCGTTTGCTCCAGAGCCACTTGAGCTATAAGGTGGCGGAGCTGCATTAGCAGTGCTTCTTGAACCCATTGTATAGCTGTTATATTAAGATAGTGTGCTTCTGAACTATGTTATATGTTAATCTCAGCTGATGGTATATAAACAACAGTTGCGGGATATTGATTAGTGTTCTTGTTTGTATAATAATTAATTCCCATATTGATCGATCAATAAATATATTTTTAATTGCCGATGGACATTGTACTGTATAAATAATATTACGTCCAGCTGTACTTGTTTATCTATTGACCCTCCTGTACTTTAAAATACTGCTAAACTATAATTCTAGTCCAGGTTTATTTATGCTGCTTAAATATATGTAAATGCTTCTGCAGCATGAGCTAACAATAATTATAATTATCGTGCAGATTTGCATCTGCAGACATGAAATTGTGGTTCTGCCCAATAATTTGCTCTGATCATCATCTCTTCTTTCACACTCTAGCTGTGAGTTTCTATAAAAAATACAAAATTATACTGTTATGCGCACTCTAGCTATACACGAGTTATATTTCTGTATGATGTCCGGATGTATCAAACTTGGCGTCCGTTTGTTTTGATTTTTATAAAATTATACACCAAACTACAACTTCTAATACTTCAATTTATAGACATACACAGTATTGGCCCGATTAAACTGAATTGTAAAAGCAATTTACAATGGTTTGGCTTTCAGAAGTACAGAAATATGGAGTAGGATTCACAGCTGGTGGTGTCATATTCTTCATCCTTGGAATAATAACATTTTTCGACTCTGCTCTTTTAGCATTAGGAAACGTTAGTATATGTATCACATAGGAAATGGCATAGCATATACCATAGCATATACCATAGCATATGTCATATATTATATATTATATCAAATACTAACTTATATCATCAGCTTCTATTTGTGATCGGTGTCATACTCATCATTGGACCACAGAAGACAGTTGTATTCTTTACAAGAGCCACAAAGATTAGAGGTACGATATTCTTCACAATTGGCATAATGTTAATACTATTTAAAAAGTCATTCTTTGGGTTCATTGTGGAAACAATTGGCATATTACAATTGTTTGGTGATTTCTTTGCAGTTATTATAACTTTCTTGAGAAGTATGCCATTCATTGGTCCAGTATTATCACATCCAATGATCGCACCAACAATAGATAGAATCTCTGGCGTAAGAGTGTTACCTGTTTAATTATAATTATAATCTATAGACAATTACATTTTATTATATGATCTAGTTGAGTTGTATATATATTTTCACTTCACATCTCTCTCCGTTATCATATCTTTATATCTGTTCTTTCTCAATGGATCAACTTCCATAAGGATCTTTAGACAATGATCTATTTCATCATTATTTGCATTAATGATAGATTTATTACCATTGTCGTTTGACAATGATTTATTAATCAACTGTAATATGAAGATAATTGTCTTTAAACACCAATTATTATCCTTGTCGTCATTATCATCTTTTTCCAATTGGTTTAATTCCTTAACTATGGATAATTCGTTCTGTAGTATCTCAATATATATGGCATTATCTTTCTCTTTACTGAACAATTCATAGGTTAATAGCCAACGAAGATACAAAAAGATACTTTGATCTTCTGGATCTGTAAACATTGCGTTGTGTAGATATTCTAATTCTTTCTTTAAAAACGATAATGGATTATTATCATCATCTGTCTTCAACAGACCATTTGATAAAACAATTGGTATAAGTTTAGTTCTATTGTGTAATGCAGAGAAATTGGAAAAATTAGAATTTATCATACTTGTGGTGTATTCAAATTCTTTTAGAGTGATCTCGTCGTTAGTAGTAGAATCAGTATCAGTATTCATCATCCTACTGATTAAATACCTTCTATATGACCAACCATGGAAATTTCTCGAATCTTTATCCAATATCTTTGAGCATATAATCAATTCATTGTTCCAATTAACCCTTGGATGGTTTTCTAATATCCATTGTCTATGATTCCAAATCCAATAAACCTTGGGAAATTGTTTAAATTTAACCATATTAAACATTAATTCTTTATCAAAAAATTCACATAATTGATCAACCGTCAACAATTTTTCAAAATGGTTTGTTATTATATCCCTTCTATAGTTCCATATGGTATAAAATTCTGGGTTTACGTTCAAGAGATCCGTTGTTTTGTTAAACATAGATTCTGTATAAACTTTCTTTTGTTTGTTATCCAACAGAATCTGTTGAAGTTTGTTATAATTTTGGATTATTTTACATTCTCTTTCGATTTTTTGTTGTTTGGCTTCTTCACTCAGATGAAATCGTTTGATTCCGTGCATTGTTGATGATGATCAGTGTCTGTATAGTTGTAGTATGACGATGCCCTGTGAAGTTGATGATTGATGGAGTAGTTATAATATACGGTTTTAAATCATGGCTTTTTTCTAGTACGGATCTGGTCACGTGATTATTATATAGCTTACATAATCAGCTGAAATGTAAACAATAACAAACTGGGAATATAAAATAGATCTGGGAAATATAAAATGATCATAACTGCAATATCTCAATTATATCAATAAGAAGGAATATCAGAAAGGAGTTTTAGGGAATATCAAGAGGTTGAGATTATATTCTATATTTCTATCAACTGGGGAATATCAATTGAATATAATAGCATTTATTTATACCATTGCATTATCAGACTCATTAACATCATCACAATATATAAGCAATAATCGATATGCCACCAACGAGATCACAAGTTTCATTACGTGGATCTGCTCAAGTAATTGCAGAGTTCTTTGAATATTCGATCCATTCCATTCTTTATCAAAGAGGTATTTATCCTTCGGATGAGTTTCAAATGGTTAAGAAATATGGATTAAATCTATTGATAAATCAAGATGATGACGTTAAACTTTATATCAAGACTATTATGAAACAAGTCTATAAATGGATAGTTAATGATAAAATAACACGGCTTATACTTGTGATTATAGATAAGGATAATGGAGAAACGGTAGAAAGATGGCAATTCAACATAAATGCTGAGAACGAGAATGACAATGACAATGTTAATGCTAATGCTAATGACACAAATAGTAATGAAACTATACAAAGAGATATTCAAGCAATCATTAGACAGATAACTGCAAGTGTTACATTTCTACCTATCTTAAATTCGAATGATTATACGTTCAACGTATTGGTATATACAGATTCTATGGCTAAAGTTTCAAATGTTGATTGGGTAGATTCTGATTCAAAGGATGTGGTTAATGGAGAAAGTGTATCATTCAAGAGTTTCAATACCAACTGTCATAAAGTTGATACATTGGTTAGTTATAAACTGGGAGAGTGATGATGATATATAAAGTTGTATTTCATATATCATGGATAGCTGGTAAGTAATCGCTATATAAATATATTGGCCGCGTTAGCGCCTTTACTAAAACTAATAATATAAGGGCATTTGCATTGGCATGAAGTACCTAGTGATTATTTTTTTCTCAGTAGTAGATGTAGATGACCATAATAATCTTACGTGCACTTAATCGAACCTCATAATACGCGGAACCTGGTAATCGTAAACTTCTAGTGTAAATGTCAAATTATGACATTGGAAATATAGTTTATAATAATGCCGGATAATAATATTAATTAATAATAATATAATTATTATAAAATATATATTCTAAGCTAATATATAAAAATTAGCCCTTTCTGGTCGGAATTCGCTGATACCTCGGAATTAAAATAACGCCGTAATCAAAAATCGAAAAAATAACTTTTGTGGAGATTGATCCTACGAGCTCAGTAGTGTTCTTAGTTTCTAATTATCGTTCCGCTGAAGAGAGATTTTAATTTTTCTAGATTCGACATAATATTGAGAGTTGAACTGCCAGCATATTTGATTTTGTAGTAGCAGGCTGCTGCTGCAAATTAGCGGCGGTTTTCTGAATTTCGCGCACTATCGTAATTCTACTAGCCTGTTCAGCTTGGGCTCACGAAGAGAAATCTATGATTTCTCATAGCTGAAAGGCTACAGTCGACTGCATTGGACAGGTTTTTTACCGTAGCGTTGCGTAGTTGCAAAAAACATTGTGACTTGTAATAATATATAATATATTGTTTAGCTAATTTTTCAAATAATTTGACGAACTCAACTGCACCAATTGTGCTCGTCAAAATTTTGACAAAGTATAAATAAAATTTTAGTCGACGATTTTTAATTAATTAAATATATTCAATTTTATTTTGATACAATTAAACTTAAGTTATGTTTGCTATTCATAAGACACACTAATTATCATCCTATCAAACTTATATAATAACATAGATTTTGTTTCAACCTTTAGATTTACACTTATTTTATGTCAATCGCATGAGCGACACATGTCACGATTACTATAACCAGATAATTGCCAAATTGGTACATTTTCATTATTTTATAAAAATATATGTAGATCATCATCATCAACATCATATCATAGTCAAATACAAATAAATATAGAGTCCATTGTCATATAAAGTCAATATATATATCGAATAGACCAAACAATATTATAAAAACATGTCATATTCAAAAATTATAAATCAAAAATCTTTAACAGTATCACTTAATAACAGTGTACCCACAAAGTCCATAAGGTTAAGACCAAAGACCAAATATGTTGATCATAAAACAGATTTTTGTAAATCATCAAGAGAACTAAAGGGAGTTTATAGCTGTGTTCAACAGTATTATTTTACAAAATTTCGTAATAAAAATATGAGATTAAGTTTAAACAACAACAGATTTTTCCAGTTGTTATACTATCCAAATGGTCATCTATTAGGTTTATTTAAGAAATCAAAACCTAGTATAAGGATAAAATGTGAACAGGATAAATATTTGTTCAACGATGAAAGGTTCAAAGCTAATGATAACAAACAGATCCCATCTGTATATTTACCTAAGAATATGGATATGATGTCATATGCATATAAGAGAGTGGAAACACGTAGATTGATAAAGGATAAATTTTGGGAAAGTTTTATTAAAACGGAAGGTAAAGATGGAGTATATGTGTTCAACGTAAAATTATTACCAAAGGATGAACAAAGTTGGAACGAATTTCATACTAAAATGGATGATGCAATCAAGATGTCCAAAGTTATTGATTGTTCCAAGATGATACAGAATGATAATACAAAAGCCAATTGGAACACTTTACGTAAGATATTGACATCTAACGATATGGATATTCCAGAATGGTTTGATCGTTATAGACAGGCGGCTAGTACAAAAAAGAGATCTATGGATCAGAAAAGGTCAAGTAGACCAAAGGCTCAGTTGTGGTGATGTTATATAGCCATCTGATTAATATGACAATTATATAAGACTCCAACTAGGTAATTCTGTTTTAAACTCATTATATCCTTCAATTTTATAACTCAAAGAATGTAAATAAAGAGTCAAAGAGTCTTCTGATGGATCTTTGAATAACAATTGATCACAATCTTGGCATTTTAATGCATTTATATCATTATTATCGTTGTTGTTCTTGTTGTTCTCCTCATATTTGTTAGTCACGTTTTGCATTAGGTTATTTTCAATCTTTAATTTATCTTCTTCTAAGAGTTGATTAAATTTTTGTAATAGAACTTTGTCATTTTCATTGTCATTATCCATATCAAATGATAACAACAGATCTTTTCTCAAGGATGAAATATTGGGCCCATAAAGAGGATCATTAACAATTGGAAACCCAAGTAAGTTCAAATGTATTCTAATCTGATGAGTCCTTCCAGTTATAGGTTTACACAGAACAATCGATTCATCGATTGTCCTGTTATAACTCAATTTCGTAAACATTGTATATGCGTTGCTATTATTCTTATCATTGTCATGGTTATTCTTATAATCTCTGTAATTTTTTAAAAATCCATTCAACTGTCCAATTTTAGTATCAATGTTAAAAACCGGTTTATGACAATGAATAAATTGATCTTTATCCAATAAATTTAATCTGTCATATGACATATCATTTATATTTATATTTATATTCATATTCCCTGGAAAGTCTCCTTTAACCCTTGCAAGATAAAATTTAGAGACTTTATTCTCTTTTATCTGCAATTGAACATTTGATGCAATTGTAGGATTCTTACCAAATATAACGATCCCAGAAGTTAATCTATCCAATCTATGACACGGATGAAGCTTATCATAACTCTTGTGATTAGTCCCCTTCAACATCTCCACTATAGAATTGTAATAATAACCTCCTGTTGGATGAACAGGTATTGAACTTGGTTTGTTTATAACCAATAGTTCATCATCTTCAAATACTGTTTCAATTGGTATATCTAACACTGGCGGTTCATGTTTATGCGTTGTAAACTCCACTATATCCTTGTTCTGTAGTGTTAACGAAAAGAGTTCTTCACCCGTATGAATAACTTCATCTGTAGAAGACCTTATTACTTTCAATTGATTGTTCAATATCTGAGATCTATGATAATCGGAATCTCTTGATTTGAACTCATCTGTAACAACATCGAATATGGTTCTACCTAGCCATCTTCCTTTAACGAATAGTCTATTGGTATGATAATAAGGAGGGATTCTCCTTAGTGTCATATTATGGTTATTATTATTATTACTGTATAAAGCGGTGATATAATAGCTGGCTGCTTCATTATCACGATGCTTAACATAAAAAAGTTTCGGTGTATGTATAACAATTGGTAATTGCACAGCTCATAAAGTGTAAGTGAATATTTCCTTAACTATGGGAATTCATGTAGTAGTACTCTAACAGATTGATGGCTACACCAACATGGTGTTGTTATAAGCGTTGTAATTGTCCCACTACTCACATAAGGATAACACCACACTGAAACTATCTGGATTTAGCGTAAATTAGAGGCTGAAAGATCATTAAGCGCTGGCCAATAGCTAGCAACGCATAGTCAAGCTGGCTCTCAAAAAGTCAAAAAACCAAAAAAAAAGAAACGAATGCCTAGTGTGACACAAATATATAGCACTAAATATTTGGTTAGGGCACGCTATTGGATTTAGGCAAGACTTGACACTCAGTTCAAATGGATCCGTTTGGGCTCCGATTCAGTTCGAATCAACGACCAACGTGTACTCCTTTTATATACTCAAAGATATGTACTATGACCCCGTTTATCATACTATTTTTCTTTTTGCTTTTGCGCGGGCTGTATAGAGTCTAATGGTCGTCTCATTCTCTATTCAGCTCAGTGCTGTATATAACAAATCACACCACTTTCGAACTTCCCCAGTTTAAATTTATTAGTTGTCTGTCATCTGCAAAAATCACGAGATTTTTTTTCAAAATTCTCAAAACTGTCAATTCTCTAGTGGTTAACAAGAAACCGCACAGTTAAGAGCTGTTTAGACAAATGCATGAAAATGCATTTTTTTAGAGGTTGTACAAAGTTGGATTAATCATAAGGATTTACTGCAAAGATGACACCACAATATATTTGTGTACAGAGTGTATACATCTCAAAGCTGTAGATACAATGACTGATTGAATGATGATGTGTATATAAACTCACATCATTCCCAATAACTTCATCAACTTGGTATATCAGTTTCTTATAGTTCATCATTATAAATCATTATAATACATCAACACCAACAACAACCACTACACAACACAACTATATACAATGTTCTCTACTCAAATTCTTAGATCCGCTGCTGCCATCTCAGCAAAGCAAGTTGGTTCAAAGCAAGTCAAAGTTGTTGTTAATCCAAGTGCTATAACTCAAATCTTGGGACTCTATGCAAAGAAGGTTCCAGTTGTCTTTATGTGGGGTTCATTCTTAGGTTCTGCTTTATTCTGGCCATTTGGTGCTGCTAAAGTTGTAAAGACCTTGAACTTGGATGGTTATGCTTAAGCACAATATGACATATACTGATAGTCATTACACCATACCATCATACTATTATACAACATACCTATACTGAACTACACTAGTTAGACTTAGTCTCAGTTCATTATAACGATTTCATGAAATTCGGAGTTCGGTTCTTTATCAATTAATTATTAGGTCATTTTATTATATATTCATCATTATAAATTTATATTCGTTAATGCATTGATCTTTTATTTGTAGTTGGAGTTCATCATGAGTTTATGACAATTCATGAATTATCATCGGCTTTTCATGAGAACATATAAATTCGATGTCATGTGACATATATTTTATTTAATGCTACGAATTAAAGCAAAAAAAAAAGAGTTCAGAATTACTAAAAGTGCACGTACCAATAAACTCATCGTTTGCAGAGAATTAAATCAAAATTATATACATAACGTATATACTCGACCCTACAAATATAGTTAAATTTACTAGCGGTGACGTAAAATATAATATTGATTTATTTGATATTATATTACAGAACATCACACACAGGATGTTTAGATCTGTACGATTGTTCCATACTGCAAAAGTTCTTTTGCAAGATTCATCGTCATCTTCAGCTTCATCTATCATAGCTAATGCTATAGCTTCAGCTACAACTACAACTACATCGTCTTCAGTTACTGATTCTTCAATAGTACAAACTTCACGTGATAATGTTAACGGTGATAGTGATACTAGCAATACTAATAATACCATCACCAACAGCAAACTACTAGGGAAGGGAAAGAAGAAAGCCCCAGCGAAACAATCTTTGGTTATATTGGATGCCAAAAGATCAAGACTGATTAACAAGAGAAGACATTCACCTAATATAACAAGTAATAGAAATAATGCTAAAACTTCCAGAGCTGGTGCTAAAAGCACCGCTACAGCCGCCGAGGCCATGAGCAATAAAGATAACAACAGCGGTAGTGATAAGGACTCTTTAGATCTGCTCAAGATCCAACAGTTCACTTCACAACTGTTGGACGATAGTGCCATCAGCGTCTCCGTGACCGATCAAGAACTAAGTGATTCCATAAACGCATACAAACCGGTAATGAATACCACTCATAACAACAACAGCAACAGATACAATCATGGAGCTCCACAGACGATCAAGATTTCCGAACAGAGACACCAACAGATATCAAATGCCCTGTTTCATTCGTTCACAGTGGACCAGTTGAAGAAATACATCAAGTTTGTAAACCCATCAATCACATTTGGATCAAGGTCAAGAAAGTTAAAACTCGTAACGACAATCATCGAAAAGCTTTGGCTCTGTGAGATATCAAAAGATATAAACCCACAGGATGATCTCATACAGACAAAATCCATCTTTTTGACCCAGAAGGAGATGTTCTTGCTCCTTTCACAGAGATCGATTATCCAGAACTGGGTAAGGGCAAACGTGAGAATCGGAGTATTCCCACAGTCGTTGAAGCTGGTCATCTGGGCAAATGAGGGACATCTCCAGTACATTGAACTGGCGCTGATATCGCTGTTCAAGAACTCAAAAGAATCTGTCATAGACCTCAACAGGGTCGATGAGATATTCAGACATAAGATTGGCGGTGATGGAGAAAATGCCCTTCCGCTGGAAGATATACAGAGGATGTCGGGTGTGTTCTTTGAAAAGATTGATGAGAACTTCTACAGAATGTCTGCGCTCGGCGAAAAGAAGTTCACACAGGCCAAAAGATTGATCTTATGGTCTCTGGACTACAATCCATTCATGAAAGCCACTACAAACTTGAACATCTCGCCAAAGGTTCGCTTGTTCAAGCAATTTCAGGACCAGTCTTTACCTTGGATCCATAGATCCCAAAACTGGTACAGACTGAAAGAACCAACGTCCAGCGTGCTTCTTCCTCCACCATCACAACCACTAGTCAAGATCGATACCGATAAAGTGTACAGCGACCTGACTTTAACGCCTCCGAACAAGCTCATAAAATTCAAAGATACGCTTCCTGTAATGGCTGTTGCATTTGGCCATCTTCTCATACAATCTCCGGATAACGAAGGTATTCAATTGGATAAATTGGCAAATGACAAAGATCGAATCAATTTTTCAAAGACGATTCTTAATACACAGATCCCATATATCTATGAGAAGATATCTAAACTACCATTGTTTGAGGCAGATTCAAACCATTTGGATACAACGGTGGATAACCATTCATATCATGCACAGATTAAATTCATACCTTCCCCTTTCAACAACACAGATAACTATTTAAATTATCCACCTTTGGAGTTCTGGTTTGACATTGATGAGAACGAAAAAGTCAAGAATGATACACTTCAGGTACTATGCATAACAAATGATTCAATATCCTCTGTTTCATTACCAAATGCCAATACAGATGTTAAATTTGTCAAATCTGAAATGGTGGATCTTGCCGATAAATATGAATCCGATGATGAATGGCTAGTTGATCAACCGGGTATAAAGAAGTTCTTACAAAGTGCCAAGTTGGACTTTAGCGGAAATGTAAAGATCCATGTCCCAGATTATGTCGATGTCAAATTACCAGATGTGGCGGATCCAATAAGATACGATTACGTTACAATGTGCCATAGAAAACAGTTAGATTTAAGATACAAGGGAAGATTGATTACCTATGCAACCTTGGAAGGTGGATCATTAGGTGGTTCAACTTCTGAAGTTATAATGGTTGGAAATGAACAAGAATTAAACCGTGAAGGCTTCCAGTCTTTAGTTGATGATGTCGAATCCTTCGTACAGGAGTTGAATCAAGTCACCCAGAATAACGAATCATAAGCCGTCATATAAAAGAGGTATCATACTACAATAGCATCAGTGACAAAATGTATATATATAATTAACTTGAAAGTCATGTTCTCCAACAATCAATACATAGTTAATTAGACCATCGGATCTAACTAGTCTTTCACCATGAAATGTAGTCTCTACCAACAACCCTGAACACTTTGATCTTACCACTCTTCATGTCACTTGGCTTGTAACTCGAGTGCTTACATCTTCCAGTAGCATCAACCTCAATCACACGGAACTTGCGCTTTTCATCGTCATACTCAGTGATCACAGCTGCAAATGGAGATCCACCATGTCCAACTTCATAGATGATCTTTTGACGGAGTTTGTTGTGTCCTTGGAACTTTGCCTTATTGATGGCCAAAATATCACCTGGTTTAAAATCATCGGTTTGATGAACTTCAACGTTATTCGAATTGCTATAGATCGTTGCACCATAGCTTCTTAATCCAACAGGTGGTACGATTCCAGGGATTTGAGAGAGTACAAATGGAACAAATGGTCCGTTCGTAATCACCTCGTTCACAAGTTTCGTTGCAATTTGAAACACTTTAACACCGAATTTCTCGGAGTATCCAGCAAGGCTTTTAGTGCTAGATTCAGGCATTGGTATTTCCTTCGTTTCAACTTTCACTGTTCCTTGTGGATCCCATGTCTCAAACGATACATTTATGATAGTTTGAGAATTATCCTGATGGAGTATGTAATAATCACGTAATACCAACACCATTCCTCCTCTCTTATTCACCTTGTGTTCATCAACTTCAAAGATCAAGTCCTTGCCGACACGTGCTTGCAAATAAGATGGTAGTTCATTCTGTCTTAACCACCATTGAGAGCCAAGCTCAAGAGATGACGCAGTCTCGTCTCCAGTGGCCTTTCTGCTCGTCTTTTCAGGGATAGAGCCCTCAGAGAACGTTGAATTCTTTCTTAGGCCAACGGCACCAGGTGGAGGTGGAGGTGGAGCAGGATGTGAGAAAGTTGCAGACTGAGTTGGAAGTGGCATTGGCAATGGAGGAGGAGGAGCAGCAGCGACCGGAGATGGAACATCTGGAGGAGGAGGAGGAGCTCTTGGAAGTGAAGGAGATGAAGCTTCCAGCTGTTCAAGATGCGAATTGGGAGGAGGTATTGAATGCGAACCTGGTTGGGCATGTGGTGGAATAGGCGGTGGTGGAGGAGCAGCCCTTGAAGAATGTGATGGAGCAGAGGAGACTGGACTCTCAGGTAAGCCGGTAGGGAGATTTTCCCTTTGTGTCGTTGACGTGTTGATATGTGGGACACATGGGGCAGATGGGATCGGTGGTGGTGGTGCATGTTTATGTACTGCTGGAATAGGAGGTGGAGCTGAGCTTACTGGCACCGGTGGCGGAGGAGCAGGCATTGCAACTGGGATCGGTGGTGTTGTATCGTCAATTTCCGGTGTACTCGATGATAGCATACGCTCATCTTCACCCCTCTGCATGGTTTCTTCATCAGATTCGTAGCCGGTGTTGTACTCAGAGTTGTATTCAGATGTCAAGACAGGACCTGGAATCATAGGGATTGCTGTGGCTTCCTTCTCGGTCTCTCTGTCATAGGCAATGAAGTCATCCTCAGAAGCGTCTTTCTCTCTTTCGTCATCACCCTCTACTGCTGATTCCGATTGTAGTTTAGGAGGCTCTGTAAGGTCAAGATTCGTTAATCTTTCTGCCAGTGTTGTGGATTGTTCTTCATCTTCTGATCCAGAATTAGCCTCTCTGCCAACAAAGCTGTCGTCCCCTTCTTGTAAGCCAGATCTATCAACAGTCTCCTCCTCCTTTATGGCTTCAGATGCAGATTCAAACCCATCTTCATCACTCTTTGCTGCTGTAACTGGTCCATCCAAAGCATCTTCAAACGATGGTTCTTCAGCCTTTGGTTCCTTCTTCAATGCTTCCGGTAACTCCAGTGGAGCACCTGAACCAAAAGGCATTATTGGAATAGGAGCAGAAGAAGGAAGATGATGTTCTTCTCGTTCTTCTTGTTCTTGTTCTTCTCTATGCTTAGTTGCTTTGGACTTCTTTGAAGTTTTGGCTGGCGGAATTCCACCTCCCATACCCCCAAATGGGTTGAAACCTCCATACATACCACCCGCACCTGCTAGTCTAGCCATACGATCTCTAAGAGCAGCTCTTCTTGCTTCTTCGCTGTCCTCATCCTCTTCATCCTCTTCATCATCATCGTCTTCTTGATCTTGCTCTTCATCATCAATAACATTGTCATTATCAATGTCTCTTTGCTGCTGTTGGTGTAATTGGGGTTCATTAGCCTCTATCGCAAATCCAGACTGATCAACATGTTGTTCATGACGAAGAGGTACCCTTGTATGCTCGATGACCTCTTCTTCTCCTTCTGGAATCTCATCAGAATCAACAGGTTCATCATCCACCACAGCTGCAGCTGCACTCTTGTCATTAGCAGATGTGATTGATGGAGCAGCGACAGAACCTGACTCGACAGATGGTTTCCGCTTCTTTGCTTCTTCGGATCTCTCTGTTTTCTTCTTCAACAAGGTCGCTTGTCTCTCGGCTTCCTCTTGTTGTTGTTTCTGTAGAATTTTGATTCTCTCCTTCAAACTCATCTTTGGGCCTTCCTCCTCTTCTGCAACGTCATTAGACAAGGATACAACAGGAGCTGGCGGTGGTGGCTGTGCATGTGAGCTCTCTGTGATCTCCTGTGTCTTCCTCCTATTTAGACCAAGCATCGGAGGCACGTATGAAGAATGATGAAGGTCATTATTTTTCGTTGGGGTGGCCTTCTTATTGAGCGAAGGAGGGACATAGGATGATGGAACACCTTGATATGTCTTCTTCACACCTGATACCTCCGCAACCTTGGATGTTGGCAATGGAACACTGTTCTCCGTGTTAAACGTCGAGGCTCTTGATGATAGCGACGTGAGCTTAGGCTGAGCTGGGCTTTGTTCCTTCGCAGGTTGTGGTGTAGGTACCGGTGCCGGTACAGGTACTGAGACAGATTCAGGCTCACTTCCTTCAGCTTCATCCTCTTCTGTCGTCGGATCTACTGGAGACTCTTCCACTGGATCCGGCTGCTCAATGGCCTTGGATGGCATTTCAATGGCCTCTGACACAAAATTCTTCGGGAACATACCGGTCTTGATGGATCCATCAGACGCTGTGTATTGCCCGCTGTACCACTCGTCATCCTCGATTCCAGTGACCTCCACTATCTGACCCACTTCGAAATTGAGATCGTCTTCAAAATCCGATTTATACGCGTAGAGCGCCTTGGTGTGGAATGGTGGATTCGATGTGGACATTGTTTCTCTGTTGATAACCCCTATTCGATAACAATTACTACTACTGATCACCAAGAACAGTAGAACGATAAGCTCAAGATCGGTAGACTATGCGTTCTCAGTTGTGATGTTGTAAGTTGTGTGACTGTCCAAGCAGAGAGATCTCGACTTGACTTCTTGAATTGGTGGTCAATGGTTGTCGATTGGGGGATATTCTATTACTATTTGCCCTCACAAACATGGAGCAAATGAAGTTCACTTCCAAGATTCACCCGACTGCTCCTCCTCCTTCAATTCGTTAACTACGATGAGTTCGCGTTTTCTATCGCGTCGGTAGGGACACTATGATGAGAGTACATGATTTGTACTTCCAGGATCCAGGCCAATGAGATCTAAGTGTAACAAGAAAACTTCTTGCTTCGGCATACAACCACCAGCGAATACCTTGAAACCAAATCTGTAATAAGGTATACACTGTCGATGCAGGGGCGAAGAATACTATCTAATAGGCTGCGTAGCTCTGGAGCAGATTAAGTGTCGTAGGCCCATAACAAGCTGACCCATCTGTGATCCGTATAGCTGTTACACACACCAAGACATATGCTCAAGCATGGACAGCAACTCCATGGTTAAATCCACCAATCCATCTACAAAAAGCTTTTATTGATTATTAATTTAGAATATAATAATACTACTTATGATATACAACATATGTGTGATCGAAATAAACAAACGCTACTCTCGAAAGTTTGTCCTCATGTCCTCATATGAACCATTTCTGTACAACGGTTTGCGTCTCAGCAGGGTAGCTCTGTAGAATAGCCAATGCATCAGCTTGTGGTAATGATCCCAAAAGCTTCTTTGCAGAGCCAACAACAGCCTCCGCGGTCTTTCCAGCAATAGAGTTGAATTGCAGAGCTTGGATGATAGAGTCAACCACATGTTTAGTATTGCTCTGTACTGCTCCGTGAGAGGAATCGATCAACTGTGCAAGGAATCTATAAGCATATGGTGCTGCTTCGGTATCTTTGAGAATTGGTAATGTCTTGATCCAACTCTCAACAACAGCATTGAAGTTTGGAACACGCTCACCAAACGCATGTAGAATCTTTGCAATGGCACATGATGCATTCTCAGTGGCACCGGTGTTTTCTTCGGATCTAGCATCTGCAATCTGAGTCATACTGAACAATGGTTGTAATGCTGCTAATGCAAAATCACCATACGAGTTTGGTGCATGTTGAGCTGCGACACCAACGGTGTATGCTGCTCCTTGACGAATACGTGGATCTGGATGTGTCAAGGACTCTCCAACAACTTGTAAGAACAATGGGCTGTAATGAGACGATGATTCACCACTGTATTCAACCAAGTCAGCTGCAACACAAAGACCAAACAATTTGAGTGTGACGTTTTCATCGTTGATATAACTGGCAATCGTTGGTACCATCTGTTGAAATGCTTCAAGAAATGATTCTCTTTGTGACTTGAACACAGTACTGATAACCTTGTTGATCTCGTCGCTGAGCTCTTCATCAGTGTACTCTTCATCTTCGTCGATCTCTTCGTTATATTCATCGTCTTGACCCTCACGTTCTTTTACACGCTCATACAACTCCTTCAAACCTTCGGTAACGTTCTTTACAAATGCAGCCATCTGTTCCGAAGATAGCGCGTTCTGACCCATGATCTCAATACAGTCAGAGAATGCACTGTAATATGGGAACAAAAGCTCAAGTGCTGGTTCATTACCAATGGACTTGATAAGCTTGTCAGCAATTAGTTGCCATAGCTCAAGAGTCTGTGTGGACTTATCACCAGTGGCAAGCTTAGCACTGAGTAAAAGTGGCGAAAGAGCTGCAGCTGCAGCTCTACGAACGTCATCATGCAAATAGAAATCGAACGCTGGGAGGACAATATCAACAAGGATCTCTCTGGTGTATGGGAAGAAATCTCCTTTCAAGATGTCAGCGTAACCCGTGATAAGATCAATTGCAGCTGCTTTGTCATCAAGTAATGCAGTATGGACAGCAATGTGTTTACCAGAGAGTTGGATGACATCCCAATCTTCGTTTTGGTTGAACTCTTCGGCTTCATCCTCGTCGAGCAAACTGATATCTTGATTAGCCTTAGCAGCTTCAACCAATGGAGGTAGCACACTTGGCAAATATGGTAAAAATTCAGAACCGACAATACGAGCGATACGACCCCAACCTTGCTCCAAATAAGGCTTGACTGGATCATCATCTTGCATATCTGACTGCTGAAGAGCACCAAAGAGATTAACCAACTCCGAAGAATGTGGCGCAAATTTCTCCTTTCCAACAGCCAATGCGATCAGTGTGGAACATTCAATACATTTAGCCTTGAGAAGTCTTTGTTCATCTCCCATATCACTCTTCAAAACGTTGATCAGCAGGGGCATCAATGTATCGTAATAGTTGATAAATGTCTGTTGTGCAGCATCAGCAACGATTGCAATCGTGGTCAAGACTTGCTCTTGGACATAACGCTTTGGACTTTGTAACAACGTCAAAAGATTAGACAACAAATTATCCAAATAAGGCTGTAAAGTCTCCTTCGTCGCATTCTCAGAGAAGTTCACAAGAGCAGCAGCAGCATGTGCCTGGACTCTTGGAACGGATTGGTTGGTGAGCTTTGAAACCAAGGCTGGGATGATACGGTCCCCTGCTTGTCTTTGAATATCATCAGCGAAGTCGGTAGAGATCTGTCCCAATGCATTACAAGCAGCGTATTGGACTCTTGGATGAGGATCGGAGAGACCTGGAATAACTAAATCCAAGATTCTTGGAATTTCTCCAATGAGAACTTCTCTACAACCTTCAGCCGCAGATGACAATGCCATGAGAGCAGATTGACGTTGCCTCCAATCGTCAGTAGCCATCATTTGAGTGATTCCTTGGAACAATGGTCCAGCAAGAGTTTCACCACCTAGTTTGAGAGATACACGATCCAAAGCTTGACGAGCAGAATCATATTCAACTTCTTCTTCATCGGTCTCTGAGTTGTCGGCGTTGTTCCATTCAGATGCATCATCGTCGTCAATACAAACCTCAGTCATCATACTCAAAGTTATAAATACTATAGTTTGAGAGTAGTTGGCATTTGACTTACACATCTTTGGAGATGATTCAGAGAAAGCCGTAAGCAACTCCAAAGCCGATAATCTTGGGCTTGAGTCTAACTCTTTGTTGTTTGCAACAGCAGAACAGAATTCTATGATGGTTGGGAACATATCTTTGAAGAGCTTTGGTGCAGTGTCAACGAGATCAATGAGTGCCTCCAAGACAGAAGACAAAGCCATCTCTTTCCCATTCTCTAGGAAACGGGGAAGACTGTTCATCAAACTTGGAAGCAATGACTGGACTTGCGGCCAGACCTTTTTTGGAAGCAGTTGGAAGAAACCAACAAACGCAGTGCATGCAGCGATAGTAACATCGTCATCAGAGTCCTCGAAACCTGTCTGATAGACCGAGAGTAAGTCGTTCATGTGGCCTCCTTGAGGGAAAAGACTTGGGTTGGCAGCAAAAATTCTGAACGCGGACTCTCTAAAACTGGCATCTGGGTTCTTTGTAGCTTGGAAAAGGGTTGGCAAGAGCTCGTTCCATTCTCCTGGGACATCTTCTTTGGCCAATTCAGCAATACAATCAGACAATTTGTGTCTGACATTGTTAGATTGGGCGCCAGTGAAACCTTTGATGAAGTTGGCCTTTATTTGGGCGACGGCAGCACCGTTGACGTTGGAGATCGTTCTTTCCATAACGCTCTTTATCTTCGGTGGGGACTTGATAGCAATTCTTCTAAAAAGCACAGAGCAGAACGACTTGAGAGCATCATTGGAGCCCTCAGTTGCTTGTACGGAAAGGAATAAGAGTAAAACGTCAACGCGATCCTTCACACACCATTCCGTGTTCAAATGTGATTCGGCGGCTGAACGGACTGTATTATCGGCAGAGGACAGTCCTTGTACCAGCTCCAACAGCGCGTTATTGATTTCTGGAGTCAAAGAGGACATTGTTCTTGAGTTCTTACCACGTTTTTATTAGCGTTGCTGAGTTTAGTTGTTATTGTTGATTCCAGCAGATTATTGGTAATATTGAGTATGTGACACACTTGGAAGGAAACAGGAAAGGCGACGCTTCGAATGAGTGCGGTAAGTTAAGTCCCGTTTGAAATCAGGATCGAATCAGCAAAGACTGAACAGTTTGTATGTGCAAAAGCTGTCGACTTCGAAAGACCAATGAATCAAATATAAGAGCCGGAGCTTTTCCTATGTTGTCACGATCGGGCTTGAATAGAATTTTTGGACTTTATTTTTTTTTGGCGACTAATTATTCTAGGGAATTTTTTTTATTTCTTGTTTTTTTTTTCAGGCAATTCTTTGATCGAAACATTTCCTATCCGTCACATTACCCGCACTAAAACGCATTCGTAGCATCTCGAGCTCGACTCTCCGAAGGGGCAAGATTTGAGGCTTTTGAGATTTAAATCTTCTATGTGCCTACAGCTTTCATAGGGCTCGCTTTTTCAACTTCATGATATATTAAAAGAAGCCCAGCTTTTTATATACGTGCAACTCTCGTTAGATCTGTCCTTATTATCCCAATTGATAATGATCTATTATCACCTTTCCCGATCATGATCGACCCGGGTATCTAAAGGGCCGTAGCGTTGTCCCCAACAGCACTCCTAATGAAAGTAGCAGGGCACTAGTGAGAAGGCCAGTTTTGGTCCAGGAGGACGTAAAATCTACCAATGAGCTCCAGAAACTCTTGAATATGCTCTGCTCATTCCATCCGATTGGTCTTATCACCAACTCAACTACTGAAGATCCCTCTTTCTCAAAACAAGCAATCGCCTCCATCAAATCTTCTTCAGTAGCAATTGTCACAACGTCATCTTCGTCATCGTAGTATAGTACCTCCTGATCATGTCCAAATTTTGATTCGATCTCTTTTTCTAGAAGCTGAAACGGTTTCAGATCATCCTGTATTTTAACATTATCGTTCAGTGTCATGCTTATTTTGTCCACAACACCGGTTGTATACTCTGTTATGCGGAATATGACAACCTTCCTCTTCAAATAGAAGCTCATTCTGGAGATTGACTCCGAAGAAGGTATTCTCGAAGATGGTGAGTATAATGCTGGCTCCTCTGATCTGATCTTTGCAAATGAAGGTCTTCTAGGTGGCCCAATAGCCTGGTTCAAAGACGTTCTTCTGGATGTTGTTGGAGTATGGCTTCTTGATGTACCTCTGGATACACTCGATTCCAAACTTTGAATATCATCGTTTGATTTGTCCATTGCGCTCCAGAATTTATCCCAACTTGGATCATCAGGTAATCTTCTGGTGACTTCATCCAATGTGTTCTTGTGGACGGTGTCCATATCTTCCCTTTTACCTAATTGTGATAAAGCAGTGTACGTCAATTGTAATACACTAACCACTCCGCTTATTTCGCCAGACTGATTTACCACTGGTAGATTTAAGAAATGACCTTGATACATCACTCTCAAGGCCGCATTGACTGTCAGTGTTTCTTTGGCAAATTCAGGTCCTGTAGTCAGTACTCTAGCAACTGTGCAAAATTTAGGATCATATCCTCTGTTTACGACTCTGCTGCAAATATCTTTAGTTGTGAAGATCCCGATAACCTTGTGATTTTGAGAGGTTCCGTCAAGCACGAGCAGCGCAGTCGTAGCATTTTGAACCATCAGTTGAGCAGCATCGTATACGGTACACAGAGAGTCCACAAAGACTGGAGGTTTGGCTTTCACAGATTTCAATGTTGGGACGTCAATCAGTTGGCCCATTGATCTGATATCAGCAATAATTCTTTCTGCTTGCTCAGTCCGTACATCACCGTAGTCCTCGGCGACTTCACTCAGCACAGATCTCAGTCTTTGGGCACTTGTAGCGATTCTCTCAAGCTTCAGCATCGCCTGATGGAAGCATCTTGTTATATCCAAAACCCCAGTCACATTTCCTTCAGAATCTACAAGGGGAAGATGTCTCACAGCTCTCTCTACCATAGTAGTCAGTGCCTCTGTAATTAGGGTGTCTTTATGCAGACACAGCGGCGTGGATGTCATGATTGATGAAACCGATGTTGTTAACGGATCGAGCCCCCTAGCCGTGAGCCTATATGCGAGATCTTTAGCGGTAAGTATCCCAATGAGTTTGGTCTCCATCACTAGCAGACAATGGACCCTATTCTGTGCCATGAGCTGTGCCGCTTCCAGGGCTGACACCCCTGGCTTACACTCAATTGCAGGATCCGGCCCCAGCTGGAAGATTGTTGCCATCCCTGATTTTGATTTCGCTGTACGCGTTGATTGATGGCTCAGTAACACGGTATGTGAGGAGCTGAGCTTGAGTTTATTGACCTATGATGATACGACACAAAGAGTCTACTAACTGAGCTGAGAGCAGGCGCGTTTCAAAAGACAATGAAGCAATTAAGCGTTTGTTGCGGTGCGTTTTGTTTTTGGTTTCGTAGCTCATAAATTGCTTGCTTCCCCAGATTTATTTTATTTTGATTACGCGTGTGGTTACTATAGCAAAGCGTACGTTTAATTTTTTTTTTTTTCCTATAGTGTTATGGTGCGCGCTTTATTTTTTTCTTTCCTATATATAAGTACATGAGCAGATAACAGCGAACAGGTGGGCGGCTATCAGCGGCGACAGGTACAAACAAGCTACAAATTCATGTTAAACAAATAAATCAAAATTAAATATATCAGAACAGCGGGGAGCATGAACACTGAACACTTAAAATAGAGCGAGATGAGTGCGACAGTGCTCACAGATTTGTGTCCAGGATGAACGAGCTTCAAACAAAGTCAGCATTAGAGATACCAGAACGTTGACACATGCCCGTGAAAATGCCGCCGTGCTTGAATAAATTGTGTGGCGAGTCAAACTCGATAACCTCACCCTTGTCCAGGACAAGTATACGGTCGTAGTCCAATATGGTTCTGAGTCTGTGAGCGATACAAAGAATGGTACATCTGGCGAACTCATTCTTGATCGTATGTTGGATTTTTACATCGGTCTCATAATCAACACTCGACGTGGCTTCATCCAAGATCAAAACCTTGGAGTCACGAACAAGAGCTCTGGCGAGGGCAAGGAGCTGTCTCTCACCAAGGGAGAAGTTGGCACCATCATCTTCAACAAGCTGGTCCAAATGGAACTTATGCAGTGAAGCTAAATGGACATCACCAGCTTTGTACTCCCCAACACCTTGTGCGCCTTCTTCCACAAGCCAACTTCTTCTGAGAGCATCCCACAAGTCAGCGTCTGAACTATTGCCAAATGGATCAAGGTTCTCTCTAATAGTTCCGTGGAAAAGCACTGGGTCCTGTGGAATGATTGAGAGTTTAGATCTCAGGTCGTTAAGTCCAATCGTTGATGTATCAATACCGTCAATGACGATGTGACCACTGCTCAATGGACTCACGCGGAATAAGGCGTTCATGATTGTTGATTTACCAGCACCAGTACGCCCACAAACACCAATCTTCTCACCTGGACGTACTTCGAAGGAAACATTCTTCAAAACCAGCGGTAAACCCTCACGGTAACTCAGACTGACATCCTCAAAGGTGATTGCGCCATTCTGTGGCCAGTTTTCTTCAGGCTTAGTGTCCTCTATCTCGAATGGACCCTCCTCTGGAAGCTCACGAGCATATTCGAAAAGACGCTCAACAGAGTTCATATCATTCTCAACCATGGTCATTGCTCTCAACAAGACAGACATCAGGTTGGAGACTTGAACCATATAAGAGACTAACAATCCGGAAGAGGAACCGTTGATACTGAAGACATTACAAGAACACATGATACACACGAACAAAGTCATCAGAGAACTGATTGTATCCAATCTGATAGACAACCATCTCTGATTAGCAAATGTGAGGAAATAGGCAGAATTCATGTTATCGATGAGTTTTTCATAAGTCTTTTGAAATCTTTTGGCACTTGAGAACGATTTGATAACTTTCATTCCGTTTAACGATTCGTTGAAATGAGAAAAGACCAACGATCTGTTGACAGATTCTAAACGTTTAATATCCAATGCAGATGTCTTATAGTATGAAAACAGATGGAAATAAAAGAATGAGGATACTGGAAGTGCAATCAAAAACCACGGAATGTAACAAGCACAAAGAATCACCGTAGCACCAACCATGGAGATCATAGTGATAAACAATCTAAGTTGCTCAATGAGATCAGTATCCAAAACATCAACATCTTTAGTGAATCTATTTAAGATTCTTCCTATCGGGGTGATATCCATAAACCACATTGGAGTTTTTAAAAGCTTCGAAGTACTCATATTGAAGAGGTTCCAGCCAGCTTTGTTGTTCAAGGATGCCATATAAGTATAGAGAACAAAATATGACGCAGTGGCCAAGGCAACAAACATCACATATAAACCAGTGTAAAGGTCAGATGAGTAATGGAACTTGTCGTTCAACCAGAATGTCAACCAGACAGATTGGAAAACCTGCAGGAAACCATTGGTTGCGATTAAGAACACGAATATCGGAATTGATAATTTACCAACACGGGATCCTAATGAGAGATAATCCACATACGTCTGTATAGCAATCGATTTAGACTTTCTTTGTTCTTCGTTACCACGAGGAGATCTTTCAATCTTAGAGATTTGTGTTTGCACTTTCTCGAGGTCCTTCTTCTCTTCTTCTTCAACTGCTTCATTTTCGTCTTGTTCTTTCTCCTTTTCTGAGAGATCATTGCTGTAGTCCATAAGGTTTGCAAAGACAGAGGATCTTGCTAGAAGCTCCTCTTGCGTACCAATATCAAAAGATCCCGAACCATCCAAGATGACAACGCGATCAGCAGCTGCTATCAGAGAAAGTTGATGAGTAGCTAAGACCCTTGTCTTATCTTTCAAGAGCCCACAGATACACTCCTTCATTATATGTTTACCAACAGTTGCATCAACAGCACTCAAAACGTCATCGAGGAGAATGATGTCTCTATCGGCATATACAGCTCTTGCTAGATTGATTCTTGCCTTTTGGCCACCACTCAATGTGATACCACGTTCACCAACTTCAATCTGGTCACCACCAGGCAACACTTTGAAATCGACATCCAAACCACATGCATAAACAACGGCTCTATATTTCTCTTTGATATAAGGCATTCCAAACAAGATATTTTCCCTGATGGTTGCATTCTGAACCCATGGATACGAACAGAAAGTTAAAGAGCCATAAAGCTTCGATTCACCACTTTCTTTACGCATGGAGCCGTCGATAGCATTCAAAAGAGACGTTTTACCGGTTCCAATAGAGCCAGTGATCAGTACGAATTCGCCACGTTTAATGTTGAGGGTGATATTGGTTAGCCCCGGGAAACTCAAATCCTCATCGGTTGACACATCTGATGAGACAGATCTCTTTGATGTTAGCCTCAACATATCTTCAGTTTGTTCAACGTCCCATTTGAAAGTTGCATCTTTGATTTCAATAGCATTCTCAGATGCGTCTAGTGAATATCTCTCCAAAGTGACTTCACCGTCTTCAGCTTGAAGAAATTTTGAAACTCTTTCCATGGCAATTAAAGCATCAACAGCAAAACTAGTGGCCATTGGAATTAAATTCATTGGCATTCTCAACACGTTGAAAAGAGTCACCGCAGAAAAGATGTTATAAGATTGGAAATGTCCACCAGATAAGTTGAAAAGAGCAATGAATGTTAGCATTGTGGCAATACTAGTAATTGAACTGATACCTGAGTTGAGCATAGCTTTGAACATCTGGATCCTGAGGATGAAGCCCTTTTCATTTGATCTGTACTCCTCCACAGTTTCTTTATAAGGTTGTTCCCAACAGTAGAGTTTGATCATCTTCATATTGTTGATAATCTCGTTGATAGCTCTAACACGTTTATCGATGAATACGGTGGATCTTATACGAAGATTCTTCACTTTGCTGTTGAACCAGAAGACGGATAGTAAGAAAATGAGAACAGTTGCGATACCAATCAATGCAACAGGCCCTAAGAATACACAAAGAATGATCAGACCAATGGTAAAACTGAGCGGGAACGCCCATAGAAAGTGGAACACACCAACAGCCAAATCAATTCTAGACAAATCAGCCATAACCAAAGAGTTGATTTTACCATTTGGAAACTCAAAACGAGCCTTTGGAGATACTGTGAAGGCCTTTTGATAGATGATGTTTGTCAATACAGCCTTGACCTGACCACCCACTACCATCGAAGAGTGGAACATTGTGGAAAGAGAGAGCGAGGTGAATATAAGCATGACAGAAATACCTATTGAGTAACCGATTGCCTTTCCTGTATGTTCTTCACCATGCTCTCTTGCTTGGATCTGTCTTACGAGGTATTTAACCAAGATAGGAGACATCATCTGTGATACATCCATAAGCACTTTGGAAGTCGCGGCGACTCCCCAGAATCTATGCTTAAAGGTGTCATTCAATGCCATTATAAGAACCCATTTGTTATAGTCAGTTGAACCGTTATGTTTCTGTTGAAACTTCTGCTTCCTGTCTTCATAGTGCCTTTGGAAAGTCTCAGTCATCTGTCTAATTTCAAATGCACCATCCATCTTATACATATCTTCATTCTCCAATCTTCTCAAATATCCAATCTTTATGATCTCATGAGCCCATTCGAAAGTCAGCCACGAGAACCAGTTTGCAGTGTTGAAAGGATATGGTTTCTCATTCTGCACTATGGGTACAGGTTCCTCACCCATGAAAAGCTTGAACAATGGCAATGGTTTCTTGGGCTGAATCTTCTCTTGTAGATACTCATACTCTGAGTCTGTTATGCTTTGTCTCTCCGTGGAGTCGGTCTGCACTTCGGGCTTTGTCTCCGACATAGTGATATGTGCTAAGTTGATTGCTTGGGTATAGTGAGAGCGAAATGTTCAGTGTGTGTAACCAGATTCAGTTGCTTAGACGTTGTGTTTGTATGGCTTTGTGATGTGAAAGTACAGTTGAGTAGATGAGAGGGGGAAGGTAAAGGAAAGATATATAAAGTTGGTATGAATTTCTCTCATCCATCACCAAGTATGGCAGCTGTAAATCAGAATTCTTTCAAACTTTTCTCCGTCTTTCTCATCCTTCGCCCTAATATTATCCATATAACTGTGCGCTCCAACGCTCCAAAGCAACACTCTGCATACTAAATTACATCTCTATATAATTGCCGTGCAGCAGATGTTGCAGCTAATCAAAAAATTTCTTCTCACCGTTAGTATTACCCGATTGGGACTGATTTCCGGAGGCGTCGCCCACCAAATCTGAGCCGGAAGGACCTCTCCACGCTGGCAAGATTTAATATGAGGGAGATTTTAAGGCAGTTGAGTGAGCGGTGGCTCCAGCTTAGCGGTTTTAACGGTTTACGAGGTGACTTACACAGTATAGCTGCCGGAGAGACGAGCATCTGAACTCATTCCGAGAGATTGGGCCGGGGAGTGGGAGGTCCCCAATCAATATTGGCCACATGTGACTACATGTCTCGTAAACCGGCTGATAAGGTGTCCCATAAAGCATGAGTGACATATTGTACCGTACTTCACCACCTTCTTCTCCTCTTATCGCTCATTTATGTATTGCAATGGAGGACCATTGATCTGCAGTTACAAGGACCGTCGCGCGACTTGGCGACATTTCTTGACAGCTCGCAGCAGTTCCAGCAGCTCCAGAAGCTCATGTTAGCCATATCTTCGCGTTGCACGTGACCAAGCTAAGTGCAGGATTATAAATAATATCTACAATGTCAATATAGTAATTGATCAATGATATAGTACACAGCACTATACTATTTATATTTATCAGATTAAACAAAGTAAGTAAGAACAG
>JAJLRR010000013.1:26484-63313 GCA_030567175.1 Williopsis lachancei
CATGTCTCGTAAACCGGCTGATAAGGTGTCCCATAAAGCATGAGTGACATATTGTACCGTACTTCACCACCTTCTTCTCCTCTTATCGCTCATTTATGTATTGCAATGGAGGACCATTGATCTGCAGTTACAAGGACCGTCGCGCGACTTGGCGACATTTCTTGACAGCTCGCAGCAGTTCCAGCAGCTCCAGAAGCTCATGTTAGCCATATCTTCGCGTTGCACGTGACCAAGCTAAGTGCAGGATTATAAATAATATCTACAATGTCAATATAGTAATTGATCAATGATATAGTACACAGCTTGATCAAAACTTCAAACGTTAATTCATCTTTCAATATTCAATTTGAGAAGCTAAAAATTGGATAGATGAACTTTTCAGACAGATATCTATCAAGGAATGTATAGCTTGATATCGGATTCCCGAATCATCCGCCAAACCCATTAATTATATAATATAGTTTTTAATAGTTTTTAATAGTAATTGATCAATGATATAGTACACAGCACTATACTATTTATATTTATCAGATTAAACAAAGTAAGTAAGAACAGATGCTGGCAATTTACCAGAGCCAGTGATCTCCTTAGCAATGGCTGTGAAAGTTTCCTTAGCAGTAGCAGCATCGGCACCGGTAAGCTTAGTAGCAACATCTTGCAATTGTAAGTCATCGAATGAGTCAATCAACAACGTGATGTCAGCATCAATGGACTCAGCCTTTGCAGCATCACCGAAGTAGTCGTTATCCTTAGCAGCACCTCTGATTGTTCTTTTGTTTTTCTTCTTTGCAGATTTAGCAGCCTCTTTAGACTTCTTTGCGTTAGCCTTTGCGTTAAGGGAAACAGCTTCAGCAGCAGCCTTAGCAGCAGTTTCTTCAGCCTCTTTCTTAGCCTTAGCCTCGGCCTCAGCACGGGCACCAGCTTCACGCTCCCACTTCTTACGTTCTTTCTCCTTTTTCTCAGCATCCTTGAAGAGTTTCATACGTGGATCCTCCTTGAAGGCACGTTCAACCAACTCAAGAAGACGTTTGTTGTCCTCAGTCTTGGCTTTCTTTCTAGAAGCGATGTTCTTACGCTCAATGTAACGCTTGTGGTCCCTGTTTGAAGAATCATCTGGAACGTCCTCATCCAAGAACTCGAAAGTTCTCCAAGAGTCGAACTTGTACCAGAAGTTGTAAAAGTTCTCAACCTCTGATTTCTCAGCATCGATACCACCGAGTTGTGGAACTGGCTGTTTCTTGGAGAATCTGGCCTCAGCAGCGAAGAATGGACCCCAGGCCTTGAAGAAGTCATACGTGGTCTTTGGTACTGGTGGCTCAACGTTTGCACCATCGTCAACAGAATCGAATTGTTGACGCTTGGTTGGGTCCATCAAGATTTCATAAGCCTTTTGGATGATCTTGAAGAAACCGTCTTGAGCCAATTGCTTCTCACCCTTCTTATCTGGATGGTGCTTCAACACACTCTTTCTGTGGGCTCTTCTGATTTGATCCTCAGTGGCCTTGTATCTCAAGTGCGAGATACCCAAAACAGCATACAAATCAGCAGACTTCCAGTCACGTGGGTCGTGGGCAAGTAACTCTTCGGATTGTTCCTCATCACCCAAGTCAGCGTCTTCATCGGTCTCATCGACGGTGGTGACGTTCTTCTCGGCCTCGATCTTCTCATATTCGGACCAAGTGTGACCTCTCAAAGTACGAGAGGCATGGGCCAAGAAGTAACGACCAACTGGCTCAATTGGACGACGCACTGGGGCGGTGTATTTGGCTGAAGCCTTGAAGTTTTCAGCGCCAAAGTTGGCTGGAAGAGATGGGAGAGACATTGTTGGATGTGCTTGTGTTGTTATATGGAACAATCAAAGCTTGAGGTTAAAGCGTTGATTATTATACCGAAACTGCTAGCTTATGATATTTAAAATTTTTCTTTGGCGCCAATTCCTCGATGATCGGTCTATTTTTTTTTTTCATTTCTACTACTTTTTTTTTGGTGCTCGCTCAGTAGTTAAGCATAATTATCAAAATCCATCGTACTAATCAACAACATCATAAGCATCTATACATAGAACACATCTCTTTCTCTGTACCATACTGAACGCAGAGCATGACATCGCATAAACAGGATCTTGCATTCTTCACAGACAACTCCATTATTCCTCAGCAGCAGCAGCAGCAGCAGGAGGAGGACCAGAACAGCACAGTTGATCTTTGCACGCTTGTGACGCATACACAGGGAACATCGCCTAGATGGTTAATCGATGTACTCATTGAAAATGGTCTCTATGGCACATGTCATATAAATTATGATAAGTTATCTAGGAAATTACCAAAAGGTGAAGTTGTGCTAATATCCTTCTTACATGATTCTAAATTTTACGATCTCAAGAGATTGAACGTCGAGCTGGATAATGTACCGCAGTTTCATTTTATAGATCTGTTCAATGGATTGTTCTCCAAGGTTCAAGACTATGAATCTCTTTCTAAGATCTTTGACTCGCTATCATTGGAGATCTCAAAATATACACTCAAGAATAGAGTCTTATTAATCGAAGGAATTGAACTACTACTCGCTGCGACTTCTTTCACTTCAACACAAGTGTTGAGTCAAATCACAAAATTACAAAAATTTGCAACTTCGTTATTTGTAATAAGTTCCTGTGATAAAGAAATGATCGAAGTTAAGGTCAATAACAGTGCTCTTCCTGAGTTCAAAATAGCAGAGTTCCTGGGAAGGCTATTATACCGTTCGCATTTGGCCATATCTTTAAGACCATTGGATACAGGAAGAGCTAAGGATATTACCGGTACACTCACGATATCGAGGGGAGCTCTGCCTATGGAGAAACCATACGAAGTCTTGGAGAAGGAATATCTGTTCTTGGTTTCTAAGGATCAACAGACAAAATTGTTCTTTAGATAGAAAGAGGACATTATGTGCTGTAAAATATACGCTTATAATTTACGATTTAATGACTTAGATCAAGATATAAAACACTCCAGCCGTATGGTTCATATAATATAGTGTTAGCTCGCTGTAGTGTAGATAGTAGCAGCTTTATATATATTATTACTGCAGCGAATGGTCATATTGTAGCTATATTACTAATCGTCATGCTCATGAACTGTAATATCGACTGCTGTACTATTAGATTATCAACAAAATATTATTTTGATCTACGGGAACCGACTGCAAAACATTGACACAATCAATCAATTCATATTAAAGTTATCCAAAGTACAAGTTGGCGGCAACTAGTTTTCATCATTCGCTACAGGCAGTCTAGTTCGACCTCCAAAGGACAGGAACGGTTGTCCATATGACGAGAAACTCTGACTTACCTCTGGGTAGTCAGCCAGAGATCAAGAGACGGCGCACTCAACAGAGTTGTATTGTTTGCCGCGAGAAGAAGACAAAGGTAAGTAAAAACCATTGAGGATATAAGATATATAGTGAGTTTCTGAACCCATCATACTAACCCAAACCCAATACTTAGTGTGATCACCAAAAACCTGTTTGTGGAACTTGCAAGAGAAGGAAGAAGCCCGTGGAGTGCATTTACAGAGAAGAATGGACACCGATATACGTACAGAACCAGCACATACTGCGTTACGAACCTGTAAAGGTCGTAAATGAAGATCAAAGTGGACAAGACAAGATAGGAAAACAATATCAAGCTGACATCAGCACAGCACAAACGTCTTTCGATTCCTCAGATCAGCCGTCTTGCTACCTTCTACAGCAGAGAGTAATCGAGCTCGAGAAGCTCATCAAGGAACGGACGGGTGATGGACACTTTGCTAAAGAAAAGCCATCATCTATAGCCGACGATGAAGACCAATCAGAATTAGTGAGCTTCTACGGACATTTGGTACCTGGAACCGGCGCCAACACCGAAGGCTTACTAACGTGGAAGGCTCTCGTTGAAAGGGATAAGGTACTTTATAGCTTTTCTAAAATCTTACGCCAAACAATGAGTGGCTATGATAGCCACCAGGGCTCCGTTCAGTCTTTACAGAATCTAGCATGTGAGAAGAATGACAATATACTGGCTGGTATTTGTCAGGCGTTCTCTAAGCACAAAGAAGAGGAAAGTATAAATATAATAGCCGAGGAAGAATTGCAGCTGATACCAAAAGTTAAGGAGGTGTTAAAAGATCATAGATTGGTTTGGTATCTATGTGATCATTTCTTTGAATCTGAACTTGCCCTACTACTACCAATTGTGGAAAGAGTAACTTTTGATGCAAGTCTCGAACTATTGATTGGACCTCGTAACAAGCCAACTGGTTCAGTTGATTTTGGCAGAAGGCAACAATGTGCGTTTACAGGAATAGTTATATTAATCATGAGGATTTCTTCTGTATCATTGCATGATCTCTATTCAGTTGGTAAGGCTGATAATAGCAACGCTAGAAATGGTCGAACGTCATACCCACCAAAGAGTTTATTAATTGGAAGTGATGCTATCAAAATTGTGAAAAAATGTATGCTTGAAGCTGAGAAATTAAAAGAAGTTTCATTCACACTGTTTCAACTTACTCTCTTGCAACGATATTATGAATTTACGATATCTCCAGAGGATAATGACTGTATCCAATTGATACCTCCTGGTAAATTTGGTCAATTGGTCCATTTTGCATCACTGTGCTGTATAAATAGAGATCCAACGCAATTGACAATATCATCTCCATTATCGGATCATGCAGTGAGACGTTTATGGTTCCTTATTATACAATTGGATATCGGATCTTTGATGATGGTTGGTGGAGGTTCAATGCTCGATAAGAAACGATACGATACTGGGGTGCCAACTATAAATGATCGGGTTGATAAGATGAGATCTCCTTGTAAAATCTCGCTGGATAACCATATAAGAAACACGTATGAAAAAGTTGAGCCACTTTATGATCTCTTGGATGTGATGCTCGATATGAAAGGAGAGCCAAGAGTTAACAAGGTGAACAAGAAACTCGAAATAGTCGATAGAAACTTCAACAATTTGGTAGGATTGTTAAGCCCAATACTCTGTACTGATGCTACTGATATGAAACAAGAAGATCAAGACAGTGATAAAGAGCCAGGTGGTATAAAGATCCAAAGAGTTGAAAATGTCTACAACATGATTTATGCAATCAACTTGTGCACTTTTCTTACAACTGTTTATTATCACTTGTTTATTCATTATAACTCTAAAGGAGATATACCCAGATCACTAGAGCAGCTTATAAAGATTCTTGAGACATCTGGTAAGTTGTATTCAGTAGTAAAGTTTTTTGATACAAAGATGGTTAGTGTCATGATCGCATCATTGGCAAACAAGGATAATAGTAAAACACAGACAGATGGACTTTACACTACGATTATTAAGTACAATGACATATTGAGATATCACTTTGGATCTGGAATAGTTTTTATTTTGCCTAAGCTCGAAATGTTTGCACATAAGACAACACGGATGTTGGGATCTTTGATCAGTAGAATAAAGATTCTGAAGATGATAAGAAAAGAATCTGATCTCTCCAGAATACTTCATGGAACAACAGACGATATGCTTTATAAGATGTATGGAGTACTGATAGACTCTGTTGATAAGCTAGGGAATGTGTTGAAGAGTACATCAAGCTCTTACTACCACTCATGGGTTGTGAGTAGGATGCATACTCAGCTTTCATCTAAGATATTGACTATTGATACGAACAACGGACCGAATGCTCTAGACGAAAAGCTACTCAAAAACTTCCAAGATATGAATAAGGAAGGTAAGAGTGATGATATATTTTTCCATTATTCTTCATCAGACCATGAAAAACTCTACAATACTTTATCTCAGTTTGCAGAGGTTAATATGACAATTGTCAAAGCAAATACTCCGGATAATACGAGTCTTTCTTCGGATAATTCAGGGGTTGGTTCCAATTGCTTTACGTTAGACTCGGCCAAATTACTGTCTAAGACGAGCGATAGTTCGAGAAGGATTGGTGAATCAGATAATGACGATATAGGTGCATCAATCATTTCCAGTTTGAGATTGGGCAACGAAGATGATGACAAATGGGTCAAACAGATGCTGGATAAACTCACCATTGAATTACAAGATCCGTTGTTCTTAAACAATATGACAATGCCTCCAGATCAGCATAAACCAGACAATGATACAGGAAGTCTACTATATCATTCTGCAGCTAGTGGAGTGTCTGGTAACGGGCACGACGCTGCTTTGTCCACTCAGACAAAGACTCAAAGTACGCCGACAGACCACCTGGATGAGTTATTCCTCCTGTATCAGGCAAGTGACTCTTACAACATCCAGTTTTGAGCAGAATGTGTAAGTATCAATGTCACTTTTATTATGGTCTATGATAATATGCCTCCTTGTTATATTCTGTTCTAATTTTAATGTATGTAGAAGAACTAGCTGCTGTCCATGGATTGTTGAATATGTGGCTGTACCAGTTTTGACACAGAGAAGCTGAGCTGCCCGGGCTCTATGACGTTTTCAGCCCGTAACAATTGTTTATTCCTGCAAGTCAGGCATCACCGACAGCAGCACCGTACCTGCTGGTTGCCATTCGAAGGACCCACCGATCAACAGATGACAACTCACCCACTGCGTACTATCAGAAGACGCCGTGCACAGCAGAGCTGTACCGTCTGCCGAGAAAAGAAGACTAAGGTATGTTTATGTCTCAGTTATAAGGGCTAACCCCGTTTGCTTTGTGGGAGCCTAACACTTTTAATCACTAGAGCCCGACTAACACGGTATACTCATGCTCTGAAAGTGCAATCATGAGAAACCGATATGCAGTGCTTGTAAGAAGAGAAGAGCACCTGAAGAGTGCAGATACGCCGACGATAGGCGTGGGGCCAGTGCAGATTATGACGATGAAAGGCTTACAGATGGTGATGGCTTTACAATGAGGGTTCCTGATGCACTCTCGAAAGAATGGAGCAATCTACAAAGCAGGGTAGTGACACTGGAGAACGCACTGAAGAACAAAGACCAGCACCAGCACCAGCAGCATCAACAGCCCTTGATACCTCCGCCACCTCCGCCACATCTCCAACTATTACTCCATCCGGAAATTCCAATGATGGCGTTTCCACCATCACAACCGTCTGTTGATGATAGCTCAGAAATCGTGGATTTTCAGACAGCACCTTACCCTCAGATCGGAGCAAACTACGAGGGAACGTTTACCTGGAAGTCTGTTCTACGGAAAGATCCTCTTGTGAACAGCTTCATCAGATCAATAAGAGAAAGGAAATGGGCTGGTGTGGAATACAAGAACGATCAAGTTTACAGGGACTTCTCAAACACGCTTGCAACCGAAGGGTCTTCGGACCAAGCCCCCTTGAAAGACGTCGAGGAATTCCAACTTGTGCCCACGGTGAAAGAGTATCTCAAAGACCACAGATTAATATGGGAGCTGATTGACCATTTCTTCGCTTCTGAGTTCACCGCCCTCTTTCCTGCCATCACGCGCACCGACTTTGAAGCCCAGGTCGCCGAACTAGTTGGAGCTCGTGAAACACCCCTGGGGTCAGTGAACTTCACGAGTAGGCAACAGTGTCCGTCAGCGGGCCTTTTGCTGCTTGTCATGAGACTTTCATCAATCTCACGGAAGGACTTGACACCATTCAAATACAGCAACAGCGGGACTGCCAGCGTCAGTATTGACTCCATAACGGCCGAGGTGGGACGAGAAGTCATCAAAGTTATCGACAGATGTATGGAGGAAGCAAGCAAGCTGAAAGAGGTTCCATTTACGCTGTTCCAGCTCACTCTGTTGAAGAGATATTACGAGATGATCGCCCCAGAGGACTACGACTGCATACACCTTACACCCCCAGATAAATATGGACAACTGGTTCACTACGCTACGATGTGCTCGATCAACAGAGATCCCGCACACTATCCACATATAGTGAAAGGATCCCCGAACTTCATCAGAAGACTGTGGTTCATGGTGATACAGCTAGACATGATCAGACTGGCTGTGTTTGGAGGCCCGTTGTTGCTGAACCCTAAGATGTTCGATACCGATCCTCCACACCTCGACGAATCATCGTCTCCAGCTGAGTACACAATTGACAAGAACATCTGTGAAGTGTATAGGGATTTCGAGGTGATGGAGAGCATCATGAACATCTCGGTGGACCTGAAAAATAAACCCACAGTGGCTTTGTTATGGGAGAAGTTGAGACAAATGGAAGCCATCATCAACAGACAACCAAACATCGATGAACTAATGAAGCAAGAATCACATGATGATCGTTTAAGTGCCAAAGGGTTGAAGATCAAAGAAATTTCACATTCTGCCTGCTGTATCAGTTTTCTAGCTCTTGTTCAATATCATATGTATATTCACTATTGTTCAAAGAAAGATTTACCAGCTTCTGTTGATCTTTGGGTCCGTTTCATCAAAACAAATGCTAAATTATACGGTCTTGTTTTATTCTTTGATGAAAATATCGAAAACTACGACATTATGAAACAATTTGGTGGATTTGCAATCATTCTTCCAAGAATTGAAATGATGTTGCATAAAATAACCAGAGTGTTATTCTCATTGTTGATTCGTATCAAATTTTTTAGATTAAAATATCCAAATGCAAATCTCAAAACAGTCGAAGCCATGTTAAAGATTGCAGATGCAGCTTCAACAACCATGAAACATTGCATGAAGGCGTTGAAAATAATGTCCAAATCTCATTATCATTGTTGGATCGTTACAAAAGTTATATCATTTGTAAATGACAGATTGCTCACTGTTGAACCAACAGGACCAACTGCATTTGATCTGGATGTATTGTCCAAATTTGAGGAACTTGGAGGTGACGATATGTTTTTCCATTATGAACCAGAGCACTTGGATATGATATACGATGCAATGAAGGAGTTCAGAGATGTGGATGCCAAATGCTCCGGACTAAACGTTGTTGAGAAAGAATCTAATGACTCTTCTCGTGGTAAGAAAAAGAATAACGAAGATGACAGTAAATGGTTAAAGATCATTGCACAAAATTTGAATCGGGATAAACTTCAGTCAAGTTTCCCACATGAGCATATGGTTTATACTCAGAGTATATTTAATGATGGTAATATAAATAACAATGCATCCAGTACAGACCAGTCTCGTCAACCCAATTCTTATCATATAGACGATGAGTTGGGATTGTCATTGACAGGGTTCGAATTCGAGGAGTTGTTTTTGAACCAGTTTGATGACGCATGGAGAGGATCAAGTATATAGTTTGGGAAAATACATATGAAGACATCACACCTCGCTTAAAGATCATCGTAGGTGTCTTCTTCTTCTCCTATTATCATGGATGTTATCCAATGTAAACTCAACAGCACACCTGGTCCAGAGAATTGGTAATACTGGCCATACACTTTTTTCTCCAACTAGTATCCAATACGGGATATTCTCCAAGGTTCTATGAACATCAAACACCCTTCCAAAGTCCTTTAGCAGTGTACGTAGCTCTGGAACTATTGTAACTTCACTCGAGTTCTTTGGAGTTTTTTCATCCACAGCCATTCTTTTAACAAAGCTGAATAAGAACCCGGTTCTATCCATCAAATCAACCCGATGTTGTAGTTCGAGACCGAGAAGTCTTTGAATCATTCTTCTTGGTTTCCAACCAGAGTTATGCTTTATATCACTGACTATTAACGGAGCCAAATATGGTCTTGCTAACGATACTATAAAGTTGTTGACGTTAAACAGTTCAGTTACTCTTGTGTATGGACTTTCAGATCCAAAGCTTTCATTAGCCTTTTGTGGAGTAAGGAAAGTATACGGTTTATCCGTAAAAGTTCCAGGTACGATATTATTTTCTAGGTCTTTAACATAGAGTTGAACCTGGTTTGAAAGTACACCCGTTCCAATCGATGCATAGAGAGCCGACCAAATGACAACGTTTGGAGCAGTGACATAGTTCAATAATGATGGAACAGCCTTGTCTGTTGGATGTACGATGATGTTCAAAATCTTATCAGTCTTGACATATGCTTCTTCAAATGTTATATTTCCCAGGTGGTCCTTAACATATTTCATGAAGAGTAAGATATCCTGAGAATAACCCTTTGTTATAACGTTTTCAATGACTGAGCCGTATCGTTCATCAACATCCGTATTCAATACATCGATATTGGATAAAGACTCGGTTATATTCACAAGAGTATCCGCTAACTCGTCATTAGTCAACGTACACACCAAAGAAGCAACAACTGCGCCAATGGCACTTCCCGATATGATTCTTGGTAATAGACCTTTGAAGTAGAGTGCTTTTACAACACCCAGATGGCATAACCCAAACAATGAGCCGCCTTGTAGTACCAACGCTGTGCTTCCAAATGCTTGTCTCGCGTCATGGAAGAAATCCAGTTTCAATTGGTTCGATGTTAGTTCATGTTCACTGAACTCCACGCTGTCGAGGTATTCCAAACAATGCAGCAGTTCTGTGATATAATCTTCAATCAGTATCTTCGTACCAGCGTATGATCTTTTGAAGAGCTCTCTATTGGTGATTCCACCAAAGTTTCTTAAGAACGAACCCGTCCTTAGCAGTTTCAACAGGACATCGATATCTCCAGTTTGACGGGCAACTTTGAGCTCTTTGAGCCTTTCAGATATCAGACGGTAGTCGTACTTCTTCGAGGTGAAGTTATGTCTCCAAAGGTCAGATCCCGTGAGTCTATCGAGGTAGTAGGCGCCCGACTGCCATTGTTCGTAATCCTCAGCGACAAGGAGGTTTGTCTTTGCAACATCAACTGGTGATTTCCTGTGCCAGAAATGAATCAGTTTCTATTGAGTTGGAATTTGCATGCGGTTAGTATATGTGATTGCATATAAGCCAGGAGAAGTACCTACCCTTATCCAGAAAGTGCTGATATCGAATATGAAGTCAATGAGTAGCCACAGTGACGGGGGTATGTTATTCTGATGTGTGTTAGCATCGTTCGTGCTGTCTTCAAGCAGACGGGGGTATTTCTTATACTCACCAGGATAAGCGAAATGAAAGAGAGCACCAGCGATGAGCGCCGTACGATTCCCTTCGAAGAACTCATAATCCTGTGGTGTCTGCTAGAGTAAGTTTTCTGTTGGTAAGTTGGTAGCTACTTCTTAATTGATTGTAGTGATTCAAATAGTTGTAAAGCGGAGATGAACTACACAATTGTACAGCCAGCAGCTTATCTGTTTTTGCATAGTTAAGAAAATTATGGCATAAAAGACTAGTTGTTCACGTGACTTACGATAAATCATGTGTGAGAATGCTCAGAATTGTGGCGCGCTGACATCAACGAATTGCGTAATAAGCTCGATGACACATTAAGCAGATAATTTCATTGATAACTTCAAGTTGTTTACTCTCATCGTTGTCCTTCAGTAGGTACTGTGTCATAGAAAAACATACTAGAAGACATCATAGCATTGTACAGAATTACATATCATATACCATAACAAAGCATCCATCATGTGCAGGTTTCTCATATTCAAAGGTAAAGATCCAATTCTTCTATCTCATCTACTCACAAGACCGGCACATTCGATTATAAAGTGAGTATTTCAAATATCTATGATATTATCATAGGACAATCATGTCTTTCGTGTGAAATTTAAACTAACACTGACCACTCAATTAGTCAATCATTTGACAGTAGACTACGTCTCGATAGAAGAAGACCAATGAACGGAGATGGGTTTGGAGTTGGTTATTATTCATTAGCAACAGATCCTGAACTTGAACCTAGTCCATGTGTATTTAGAGCAATAACACCAGCATGGAACAACATGAACTTGGAAAGACTAGCTGAAAAGACCAAATCAAATCTCATATTCGCACACGTGAGAGCTTCAACTTATGGTGTTCTCTCGGAGACAAATTGTCATCCTTTCACTTATCATTCTCTAATGTTTATGCATAACGGTGGTGTATCGAACTTCAACCATGTGAAGAGAAAATTGATCAACCATATAAAGGACGAATACTTCCTCTTCTTACAAGGCTCAACGGATAGTGAATGCTGCTTCGCATTATTCTTGGATACGTTGGACAAGATGGGCTACGATACAACACAATCCAAGTTTGACCATGATGTCTTGAGAAATGCATTGATGAAGACAATCGACTACATCAGAGAATGGACGAGTGACATACCGGAGCCTTCGCTGTTGAACTTTGCCGTGACAAACGGAGATACCGTTGTCGTTTCACGTTATATCACTTCAAAGACAGAAGAAGCAGCATCGTTACATTTCAGTTGTGGTAGTAGCTTTGTTGAATATGAACCAGGTCAATATCGTATGGAGAGACTGGATCGTGGTCAAAATGTCATAATGGTTGCATCCGAACCTCTAACTTTCGAAAGAGGAGATTGGATTGCAGTCCCAACAAACACTGTGCTGACTATAAAGAGACAGACTGTTCTTCTGCATCCAATAAAGGACGAATACTTCCAACAGGATCCATTATTCGCAAGATCATCTACATTTGCGGAATCAAAGGGTCTAATGGGTAGTGTTCCACTTGCAGAGGCTCCGGACGTGGATGTTCCACCTTTGGAGAGAGAAGGTCGTTCAAGGCCAATGACGGTTTCGTAACTGTCCCGTAACTATTATAGATCGTTATCGTAAATAGCTAGTACAATATCAAGAGTTGTATAGAAACATGCATCATATTCATTAATAAATTATATATTCATTAGTTGAAGTCTAAGTTTTATAGAGTAGCATTATTACGCATCCAAGACATTCATCTGCTCCAATTGTCCATTATCCAGAGTTGATATGATTAATAATAAACCAGAATGACAGAAAGTTTGAAATTTACTCGTATAACTAACAGGTATCTTCATATCAAGTTCTTTTGCAATCCTTAGTAGTTCTTTTGTTAATGGATGACGTTGGTTATCATCATAAGTATCAATGCATATGCTAACAGCTTTAAGTTTAATAGCCAAATCAAAATAATCATCATCCTTCTTTAAACTATTGTTCACATCTGTACTTGATTCGACATCTTTATGACCATGTTTTATATTTGCCAGTATATCATTAAGTGAATCATAAATACATTGATATATGATGTTATTTAACTCCGTTGATGTTGTATTGTTCAAAGTAATCTTTGGTATATCAGATACTAAGAAACACATTGCCATAACTCTTCTTAACCTTTGAATAACATTCGAAGTGAAAGTAGTCAACGTATCCAATATACTATAGTTATAGTCTAATAGTTCTGTTATATATAGCCAAGTTTCAACAACCATTTTAAAATCTATATCCTTTGTATGATCGAATTGCCATTTAAAAAGTTCATTAACACAGCTTGTTAATGATGATGCACTAGAATTTGAAGATCTAACTCTAAAATCCATCATAAAGAATCCAATTATCCTTACTAGTTCAATAAAAAACACATCTGAATAAACTGAATGGTATCTAACCATTGTTATTATATATTCTAGTTTGGATAATACAAGTTCAATATCCATTCTCTTTGTCTTTGGATCATAGTCTAAATGTGATTCATCAATCGATTTCAATTCGAGATATTCATCAGAAACACCGAGTTGTGACAATAACTGTTTAACTCTTTTCATATCTAATACTTCAGAGACATTCGTTTCTTCATGTGCTCTTTCCACTACACATTTGTAAGGTTGTTGCATGACTTGATCATGGCTTAACCATGGAATACCAACATTGATTCCAAACAGTATAAAATCCGGTGATAGTGGAACAGATTTATACTTTGGAGATGATAGATAGTAGAAGTCCTTGAGTCTTGAAGAAGAAGAAGAAGAAGACTTGTTAACATTGGTGTTATCCTTTGCATTGCTATGCGTGATTAGATATTCGACATAACGTTTATCTGCAAATGCATCTTTTGAAAGTTTCTCTTTTAGCAATTTTTTGAAATCTTGTTCCACTTTCAGCATTTCGATGGCTATTTGATCATCTTTTTGATGTAGTTGATCCAATTCGTTACTTCTTTTCCAAGCGGCAAGCTTTGTATTGCTTAAAGGCGGTAGTGTCACAGCTGGCCGTGATGATGATGATGATGATAATGAATATGATTTCGTCAGTGGTGATTTGGAGTTGAACCTGGGTGATGAAGAGAGTTGGTTGAGTCTGTGCCTATTCTGTTTTTGTTTCAACAAAGATGAAGAAGCAGACGATGAAGAAGATGAAGCTGGCGTGGATTTTGTCCCGTTGGATGATGCAGACTTGCCCTGTAACAGTGCTAGTGGATCATCGCTGTCACTATCAGTACTATCACTGTCACTGTCACTGTCGTCAACTGTGATGGCCGCTACTGAGCTGTCTCCGCCTCTTAGATAAGGCAGCTTCGTTGGAGAAGAGCTTAACATTGTCCTGATATCACGGACCATTCTCTTTGCAGTTGATAGTACTTGCTATATATAATGCTTAGTGTAGCTCTCTCTGTGCCATGTTTAAAAGCGCGTTTTTAGTTCTATCATTGATTTTCTTGATTTACGCAGTACGCGAAGTTAGTAATTAACAGTGTAAATATATTACATAATTTATTAATAATCTATATAGAAGAAGAGAGTATTGTATGTTCAAGATTTATTCTGGCCTGTTGGTATCGAGGAGAGAGATCACTTCATCACTGACTTAATTCAAAAGACTAATGAGCTTCTCTACTTCTCTTTGAAGCTTCTGAATCAGTAACTGGTCTCTCCTTTGGTAGAACAATCTTACCATTTTGTTCTTTTAATCTCATCTGAGCCAATTTTAACAATTCATATACAACGGAGAGTATTGGAGCATTGACGTTATTCTGCTTTGCAATCTTTAATGCATTACCCAATATGACTTCAACTTCGATCTGGTTTCCCTTTCTAACATCAACAACCATCGATGGAGCATACCAATGTCCATCATCCGAACGTAGCATCAATTGTTTTAGATCATCTGAAAGTATAACACCATCAGATTTGGCAATCTGGATGATCTCATCCATTGCTGGTAATAACAGAGTATCAGTTCCACCAAATTCTTGTAATCTTCCAACGTCTAGATTTAACAATGCACCTATTGTATTGAAAGTTGCGTTGTATATCAATTTTCTCCAACGGGTATATTTAACATCTGGATCTATAAAGCAACCGTTTTGATCATTCTTGTACAATGAAACAAATTCTTCAGCTTTATCCGATTGTTCTTCCTTTGTCAGATTTGGATTGTTAAAATTTCCAATGGCTAATGAATCTTCACCATTTTGATCAACTATACCGTTATAATTTGCAGATGAAATCATACTAACACCTGATAATACAACGTTATGAGGAAATTTCTCAAAAACAGGTGTTTCAATACCAAGACCGTTTTGTAATAATACAATCACCGTATGGTTTGGAGTTACAGCATCTGCAAATACATCTTCAACGTTTGATACATCTGGTATATTCTTTGTGGTTAGGATGATATAATCAAATGGACCAAATTTCTCATGAGCATCTTTGGCATCTGTATTAACAAAGTTTGTTGGTCTCCAACCTTTTATATGACCGTAGTCTGCAGATTTGATCTCATAACCTTTTGATTTGACAACGTCATAATCTGATCTGATTATTGCTGTAACTTCACATTCTTCGTTCTGTTGAAGCGTATATGCTGCGATGACACCCACACCTCCAAGTCCAATGATAAGAAATTTCTTTGGCATGATCTGTGTGTGTATGATGATGTCAATAGTTCAATAGCTCGCCAGTGCAATATTTGTATGAGAAGAGACGTACCAGTGATGGAGGCCGGTCTCTAATATTTATACCGCAGCGTTGATATGATAGGATTGAATTATGATTTATCTTCCCCGGTGTAGGCTTCTCGGTTTGGACTTCCTTTAGCTGTAGTACTGCAAAAATGGCGGTAAAGTGCAAAATATTATATGTGCTGTACTATTTTTTTTTTTTTTTGTGAGAGAGGGTTCATGAGTACTACTAGAACTGGGGACGGTGGTACTGGAGGGATTAGATCTCGAGGTTTATGGCTCAGATCCAATTAGCTCTAAGCTCATATAATTTGCTAGCTAAGAGAAGCTCACAGGCCACAGGCTGCAGGACGCTACAACCTACTGCGCAATAGAGAAATACATCTGTTCAGATTCAAATACCCAGCGAACTGCCCGTCCAATCATTGTTACGCAAAGTGTCAACTTCAAGCCGTAAGGTGCGGTGTGCGGATGTCGTCATCTAGGCACAATCGGCAATAATTTTGGAGTCAAGAAGCTGAGAGCATTGTTCCTACAATCTCCCTGGCATGATCTTGTTGAATATATTGAGTACTAGATAAGCGCTATTATAGCAATTGGACTCCACACTAATAGCGCAGTGCAACATGGATAAGGACTATGTTAATGAAGACGGTAAGTACTGAGTGAGGACTTAACTCCTGATAGTCTGATGCGCACTAGTATTGCGCTAGCATTATATCTCATGATACGTCTACATTCGACGTCGTGGAACAGTACTAACAAGTTGATGACGAATAATTAGACCTCCAAGCGTTTGCTCGTGCTTTAAACAATGACTTCTCGTACTCTTCTTCTACAGCCCAGTCCCAAGTATCGCTATCCTTGAACCAACCACTGGATCAGACTGTTGATCCATCTGTCTCAACTAATAACAGCCACAACAATATACCCAAAGTGGAAAAGATCACATCTCAGAATGATTGGGGACCCGTACATTCAAAAGTAAAGACGAAGAAGAAGTCTGATGAATATTTCCAAAGCTGGTCGTATAAGATCCTTCGATATCCCATATTGGTGCCCATAATCATTTGGTTATTCACTCTGATGTTCATATACATCGGATTAAGGATGTACATTGCCCTATACGAATATTTTTTCAGATGGACAGGCCAAAAGAGGAAACTGAGGAAATCACTCAGAGAATCTAAAGATTATAAAGAATGGGTTTCAAATGCACAAAGATTGGATCAATTCTTAGGTTTGGATAAATGGAAATCAAGAGATCATTTCTATTATTATGATTATGAAACTTTAAAGATGACAGTAAAGAAAATTAAATCTCTAAAAAGGGATAATAATAAATTGGATGAACTAATGCTATTGCTTCAAAGTTGTATAAAGGCAAATTTTGCAGGTACTGAAAATCCAATAATGTATTCTCAAACATACTATGGAACAAAGACAATGATTGATGAATATAATGAACAAGTTTCAAATGCATTACAAATGATTATTGATGACGATGATAATGATGACATTAATATTGGCAACAAAAAGAGAGCATTTTTCAAAAGTTTAAGTAAAAACTTTGGAAAATCTGCCCTATGTCTATCAGGAGGTGGAACTTTTGCATATAACCATTTTGGTGTAGTAAAAGCTCTATTAGAAAACGATCTACTACCAAACATCATCAGTGGAACTTCTGGAGGTGGTATAGTTGCTGCTCTAGCAGCAACAAGAACAAATCAAGAACTAAAAGAATTGATCAATCCGGAATTGGCACAAAAGATCACAGCATGTTGTGAAGGAATGTCAACTTATATTCCACGTTGGTATAAGACAGGAGCTAGATTCGATGCAGTTGATTGGGCAAGAAAGTCAATGTGGTTTACAATGGGTTCAATGACTTTCAAAGAAGCTTATGAACGTACAGGTAAGATCCTAAACATTAGTACTGTCCCTGCTGATCCACATTCTCCTGTGATCTTATGTAACCATATAACTGCTCCAGATTGTGTCATATGGTCAACTCTGCTAGCATCGAGTGCTGTCCCTGGAATACTCAATCCAGTGGTGTTAATGATGAAAGATCCCCAATCTGGTGAATTGGTTCCTTTCAGTCTTGGAACGAAGTATAAAGATGGTTCACTCAGAACGGATATCCCAGTTGAAGCTTTAAACATGTACTATAATGTAAAGTTTAGCATCGTGAGCCAAGTGAATCCTCATATATCGCTATTCTACTTCGCTCCAAAGGGATCTGTTGGAAGACCAGTATCGAGGTCTAAGACTGGACTTAGAGGTGGATTTATAGGTGCTGGAGTGGAGACTTTTATCAAATTAGAGAATCGTAAATGGTTACAACTGATCAAGAGCTTGGATCTATTGCCTCATTTTATGAATCAGGATTGGTCAAATGTCTGGCTTCAAAAATTCAGTGGTACAGTCACCTTGTTGCCAAAGCTTAACCCGTTAGATTTAAGATTTATACTGAGTGACCCAGATGAGAAGAGATTAGGTCAGATGATAAGAAACGGTGAGATTTGTACTTTCCCTAAGTTATTATTCATCAAACATAGACTGAACATTGAACGTAAGATACAACAAGGGTTGGATAAGTATAGAAGAAGAGGATTTGATAAGAGAAATGGTAGTAGTGGTAATAGCAAGAGAAGTAATGATGACAAGATTAATACTGAGCTGGGCTCAGAGATGTTCAGTGGTGATTCCGGGGACGAGAAAGCACAGCTTGAGCGTCATATGAATGGTCTTCAGTTCCAAGTGAAGTTTGACGAGAAGAATGATGACGATGACGATGATGATGATGATTATGATGATAATTTTGGAGATCGTGAGAATAGTCCAGACGATGTATCGTCTACTGATCCAAAGTATAACCCTTTTAACCTAACCGAGACGTCATCCAATACCAGTGGGAACAAACTAAGAAGAAGAGGATCATGGTGGTCAACTATATAGCTGTTGAATAGGGCAAGGCTACTTGTCAATATATGATATTCTGGAGTATTTGTAGAGCTACTGGGAGTGCATTTGCGGCATATGTTTCCCGCAGCACATACTGAAAATCGAGAGTATGCCACAGTGAAATTATCAATGTCATATAACACCACTGGCAGGAGAATAATACTCAGCGGTGGTAAACGGACTACAGTATCATTACACTATGGTTACGACGCTATTGCTTGACATTGAAGGAACTGTATGTCCAATTACCTTTGTTAAAGAGGGACTTTTCCCCTATTTTCTAAAGAAACTACCACAGATCTTTGACTCTGTTTCGTTCCCCTTGGATAATTCATCAGAACTCTCCAAAGCACTCAATGTATTCCCAGAGGAGTTCAAAAAGGATAGAGAAACACTGCAATCACATATAGAACAACTGGTCCATGATGATATCAAAGAACAGAATTTGAAGGCATTGCAAGGACTTGTTTGGAATGAAGGTTATTCCTCCGGTGAGATCAAGGCTCCATTGTATAAAGATGCAGTTGAATCCATCAAGAGATGGACGATGGATGAGAGAAAGAAAGTCTATATATATTCAAGTGGAAGCGTGCACGCTCAAAAGCTCTTGTTTGGCCATGTCCAGAGTGATACAGGCGACAGCGTTAGTATGGATATGAACCATCTACTAAGTGGTTATTTTGATATCACCACGAGTGGCTATAAATTTGAATCAGAAAGTTATAAGAAGATAGTGGATGATATCAACGATGGCGATGACTACAGTGTCAATGCTTCTCAAATTCTATTTCTGAGTGATAACGTTAAAGAAGTTGAAGCTGCAATTGAAGCCGGTCTTAACGCTAATGTTGTCATCAGACCAGGTAATGCGCCATTGTCCAAAGATGAAGAGTCAAAGTTTACGATCGTAAGGGATTTCAACACTGATTTACAGAATATATGATATACGATATATAATATACCTAGTACGATATATTAGACGTAGTGTACATATTAACTATGACTGGTCAAATATTATTTACCGATTATTATTCCTAAGCATGGTCATTGAACAAAATATTAGCAGCCAATTCCTCATTCTTATCACAGGCGAAATAGACCTGAACAACGGTTCCTCTATCGAATCCAAGTTCCATCAATCTACCAATTGCATTTTCGTCATCTGGAGTAATTGGCGGTAATTGTTCACCTTCACCCAACTGTAATTGTTCACCTTCCTCGCCTTCAACTTCTTCACCTTCAGGTCCATTGAGTAACATTCTAATGAATTCTTCTGGATGTTGCTGGATCAAACCACTCAATTGTGGGTTCTGTTGTGCCAACATTGTCAATAAACTTTGCAATGCCTCTGGAGATTCTTGTGCAAGTCTTCTAAGGGCCTCTGGTGAACTTAGATCTTGTAATGCTGCAGCTGCTGCTGCAGAGTTTGGATCATTTGAACCAGCATCAGCACCACCTTGAGAAGCAGCCATAGAGAACAAGTCACGTTCTTGACCTTCTTCTTCGTCATCATCTCCCTGCTCGTCATCACCCGCATCTGCAATGACAATATCTGTATCGACATCTTCTACTTGAGATTGTGCTTGTTCTGAATGTGATTGTGATTGTGTCTGTTGTTGTGATGCTGATTGGGATGCTGATTGTGATTCTGATTGTGATTGTTGTTGTGGTACAGCAACCTCTGGGATACCAGTCAAAAGGTACTCGACAGCACGATCTGGGTTATTGAAAGCAGCTCTAAGAGCTTGTTCCACTTGCGCTCTTTCATAACCCATCTCCATGATATTTGCAATTGCCTGTTCTCTAGCTGACCCAGTTGCAAATGTCGATGCATCAAATGGCGTATTATCAGCAGGAGCAGTTGCAGAGTCCGTCTCAGATGCAGTACCTACCGGTTGGGGTTCAGTGACATTTGCAGAGTCTGATACAGATGGAGCAGCTGCAGATGTTACTGCTGGAGTTGGAGTAGAAGTTTGAGCAGCTGGGGCAGGGGTACCGGTAGAAGTCGATGGTGTGGATGGTGCAGCGGTAGAAGTGGCGGTAGACGAAGCAGCAACAGCTTTCTTTGGTTTTGAAACCATAAAGATCACTTGGTCATCCGTTTTAAGTTTAGTGTCTTTGACAGTCTTATCATCTTGTAAAACCTTACCCGAGTAGACGAATTTCAATTGAGATGGTTCGATGCCTTTGATTTCTGCTAAGATCTTCTTAACATCGAGCACCTGTAAAGTTGCGAGTGGCAAGAGAGAGTTAGTAATTGAAGAATGGTGATCACGATGTGAGTTCGAAGAACGACAGTACATGGAACTAATCTCATCCCTTTGTCCAATATACTGTGTACAGTCTTTCAACATCTCGACGTGATTGCCTTGTTAGGAGTAACAGTAACTTACGGTTTGTTCCGGCTCGAGCTCAATTGGAATTCTCTCCTTCTTGAAGTCCTTAAAGATCACAAGCATTGCGCAATTATGATAGCGGATGGAGTGGGTGGCGGGTGGTCAAAGTGTGAAGGCGTATGCCTAAGAGAGTGTGAAGTAAATGTATTTCTTCTGATCTCTCCCTACGCCAACAATAATATTTTTGGTGAGCAGGGCGCGCACACTACAAGTTCACCAAATTTACTGTGTGATCTCCTCTTGCAAGCTGGTACAGTAACGGAATATTTTTACTGCTGCCGTTCTCATGTTCAGTGGCAAAATATGCAATGGGAGTGAAGATGAAAATTACACGAATTTATTCACAGCTAGCTGCTGCTGCTGCTGGTTAGGCCCACGCTCACGGAGCTTAAAGCATTTGCTGCAGGTCGAAATAGGGAAAGCGTGCTGCAAACGCGTGTGTAATCGAGTCCGGAAATCTACATTTACTGGACATCTATATCTACAACATTGCAAAAGAGACATAAATATCATTACTCTAAGCATCACGATCTGATCAAACTTTCATCCTACTATAAGTGTGAGGAGGCAAAATGAGCAGGAGACCTTTGAAGTACCGCATGGATGGCGATGGCACAACTGCAGCAGAAGCAGAAGCAATCAGAGGCCCCAACAGTGCGCTTACAGAGTTTTTGAGACAGCAGGGTATCAGTGCTGAACAGATCAGACAAAGACATCTTCAACGTATTGCTGGTGATGAAGAGCCTGATGAAGTGTCTGAAGTAGATGGTCTTCAAGAAGTACAGCCAGATAGCGTCGAGGTCCCAGATCCTAATGATGATCATAATGAGCAAGAAGACGATGAGGAGGACCTTGAGATCAGAATTGCAGCACGTCGTAAGAGAAGAGCAGCTGCAGGTAACGATGATGACGAATACACAGATTCTGAAGGTGATAATGACAATGATAACGATAATGAGGAAGAAACGAATAGACGTCAGAGAAGAAGAATTGTCGGTGAAGAGGAAACTTGTGCCAGTTGTTTTAACAAATTCGTCATCAACGTATACTCAAAACTAAGTGAAACAGGTGGTTACCTATGTCCAGACTGTATGAAACTTCAACAGGAAAAGGAGAGATTGATCAAAAAGAACCAGTTGATCTCCAGGAAGAAAAGACAGAAACTAGCTGTCGCCCTACTGGATCGTCAAGATGTCAAATTCCCAACTCTTCAGGATATTGCAATCAAGAAAGTCACAGAAAGGATCTATGACGTTGAAGACCTTGGTGATATAGGAGATATAAACATGAAGAAAATAGCCAAAATCCTATGTCGAAATAGATCACTTGATGATAACACTCTTAAATTATTTTTGGATCCACAGTTGACAAAGTTAACTTTTTGGGATTGTTCAGGGTTAACATCTGATTCATATAACCAAATTGCAGCTTTCTGTCCAAAGATTGAAAATTTGACATTTCTCATGTGTGGAAGACTTCATAACGATAACTTGAACTATTTTGCATCAAATTTGAGAAATCTGACAAGGTTGGACTTTGATGGACCTTTCTTGATCAACGATAAGACGTGGCAAAATTTATTCAATACGGTTGGTGATCGCCTTGAAGGTTTCAAGATCAGCAATACGCATAGATTTAGTGATGAATCTATGTTGATGCTATTAGATAAATGTGGTAAAAATTTAAAGAGTTTAAAATTGTCGAGGTTGGATGGAATCAAAGAGAAAGAGAGTTATGACCTAATGCCAGCATATCTTACACAACTTGAAGATCTCGAGATTTCATATCCACACCATGAAAATTTGATAGACGATACACTAATGATAAATATGTTGAGCATTAACGGTGGAAGTTTAAAGAGTATTGTCCTTGATGGATGTTCAGCATTAACAGATGAATTCTTAATCAATGGAATAAGGCCATTTGGCTTTAACATTAGAAAATTATCATTGCAATTACTCGATCAGATAACAAGTGAAGGATTTGTTGGATTATTCCATGAATGGAACGACAATTATGGATTAAACGAAGTTTATCTACGTAAATGCTTTTCATTAGGTGATGAAGGTATAGTTGAAATGTTGTTACATTCATCATCATCATTGGTTGAACTCTCGATCAATTCTATAAAGGATCTAACTGTTTTAACTTTCCAAATAATGAAATGTCCGAATTTGACCTATTTGGACACTGGATTCGTGCGATGTGTTGATGATGAAATCATCGAACTCATCGGAAAGCAATGTTCACAGTTGAAAGTGATGGATTGTTATGGTAATAATAAGGCCACATCAAGGGCAAAGGTCAAACCAGGGCTAAAGGTTATTGGAAGACAAAGCGATACTGTTTAGTTTTATAGGAATAATTGAAATCACTATCTATTCAAAGAGCTCAGGAACAACTTTTGGTAAGTTTAAGATATCTCTAATCAATATTGCACCTTCCGGAGTTGATCCTAGATCTTCATCTCTCTCAACAAAATGTATAGCCTTCTTGAATCCTAATTTTACAGCTGTTCTAATGTTATCCGCACTATCGTCGACAAAATAACAATTGTTGAAACTAGAGCCACCAGCTTGTTCCAGTGCGATATGAAACGCCTTCTCTTGTGGTTTACATATCAAATCATCTTGTGCATAATCACAAAACCACATACCATCGAATAGATCACCGATTCCTAAAAGTGAAACAACACGTTTTCCATGATTCCTATAAGCGTTTGTGAATAACCACATTCTATCTATATGACCTTTATTTCTCAGAGTGGTTAACATTTGGCGTAATTCTAGATCAGGTTTTAATACTTGTTGTAAAGGTAGGGCATCATCAACTTTTCTATTGTATTCCAACGCGTCGATTTTATGAAATTTAACTAAACCTTGAATGGCCAATCCATATTCTTTGTAATATTTGTACATTAAGGTATGTGCATCTTCATCGTTCAAGCCTAAAGTTCTTTTGAAATAATCATGGATGAAGACCTGCATCATATCGTGAATCTTTAGAGATCTCTTGTATAGACAGTTGTCAATATCAAAGAAGAATATTTTGGAATCATCTCTTGGTACTGGACCATGGCCCATAGGTAAGACCGGCTTACAACCTGGATGAGTTAGGGAGTTTAGATGACGATCGTTCTCTTCGAGAATCTTTGAAATATGTTCATCGTATTCCTCTGAATTCGTTGGAGTTGTTGATTGAGCAGTGTTACAGATGGTCATATTGGTTCTCTTAGTGCACTGTAGTCGAATGATATAGGAGCTTGATCTGCTGATATTGTGTATATGATTGCAATTTCTTGAGTTGAGCAGTACAGGTCTATTGATACCAATGACCCTACTGATCATTCACCAGATTTTTCGAAACGTTTCTCTATTATATTAATCTCGGAACTCCGACGGTGATATGATAATATGGTGTATTAAACAGATTATATCGGTATATTGGGTTTGTGTAGAGAAGATTGTAATATGGGTTTATGTTCAAGTTCCTCTCGATATCCCAAATTCTATTCAATGTCTTGTATTGTATTCCGATATTAACGAGATGTAATGTTGTTATTTGATCTTTGTACTTTTGACGTATTTTTGCAGCTCAATTATATCTTCAAAAGTTCCAGATTATCATGTGGCGCATACCGACCTTTTATTACGTCACGTGCCTTGAAGCAGACTCAGTGGAGAAAACCATAATTTTAAAATTTTGTAAAAATCCGATATAGTGTAACGGCTAGCACGGTTCGCTTTCACCGAGCAGACCCGGGTTCGACTCCCGGTATCGGAGCTTTATTTTTTTTGTTAGCATGTAATTTTTGGTGATGATTAAAGTGCTAGTAGTGATAAAGGCTATGCAACATAATATAGATGAACCGGATTCAAAGTTTTCTCAGTAGTAATTTGATAATGTCGATCTGTAGAGAAATATCGTGTAGGATTTCTACTTATAGGCATTGTCATTATATATTATAGGGGGTTCACATGTTTAACGTCGCGTCGTAGTATAACACTAGCTAGTACTTGACATCAGCTAACGAAAAGTAGACGATTATGCACTATGCAGTGCTCATATTGTTGTCAGTATCGTGTATGTCAACTATAGGCTATAGCCGGTCTATGTATTGCGATGTAGTTGTTGACGTGCACGGTGTTTTGTCACATACGCACTGCGCAGCTTATAATCTATAGGTATTAAGGGGTACGTCTCTTTCATAATCAAATTACGATCTTCATCACGCAATAACCAAAGTCGGCTCATTAATTCTATCGTAATTGTTGAAAGCTCATGCGGAGTTGATCATGGTGGGGTGAAAATATATCATATTCTTAGACCAATGCGTATAGCCGCAGTACATTAGAGTGTTACCCTCATGTAGTGAACATCCATACACCTCATATTAGCAAAGGCCTGTCGTTTCTGTTGGGAGGTTTTGAAGGCGAACCTGAGCTGCTCTCCCTTGGTAAGAGAAAAAAATTAGATGAGCTGAGCTCATAAGTACGTCAACAATACCGGCAGCACAGTAATACATTTAATATTATTATTCCACACCCCACCACCACCATTTTTGTGTCTGAAGAACGTTAAAGAAGCATCCAACAGCTCAACAGATCTAGAAGACACCATCTCTCAGTCGTTTGTGACACACCAGTGAAAGCGACAACCATAACTACTTCTACACGCCTGATCGTTCAGTCCACACTGCACAGCAGATAATCGAATCAACAGATCGTTTAAAGAAAAAGGGGAAGAACACATCCGTTCATAGACCAACGTCATATATATAAGACCATCAGTTTCCTTATACAGCATACAACTAGTGGGAGATAGATATTCAACCCATATGCCAATAATATTCATAACTATAACTATAAGTACAACTAATATTCATAAGATATTCACTTTGCTAAAACAATATACCACCAATCACGATGTTCAGACTCACACAGCAACAGGTTCTTAAGGCCAGAATCACCAACCAAGTTGTTAACACAGCTAGAAACTCCATCAACCATTCAATAAGATTCAACTCTGTTGCACTTGACAGAACACCTTCACAGACAAAGTCTCAATCACAAGATCCAGCTTCGTTAAGTTTTACTTCAACGATCAAGAACGTTGCAAATTTACAAAAGGGCGTTGCCAATAACAACAACAACGGTAATGGTAACGGTAACAAGAAGAACTATAAGAAAGGTAAGAATAATCAATACCGTGGAGAACAACAGTTGGATTCATCTTCACCATGGTTCAAGCAGTTGAGTGCATTTAAGGAGTGTCTTTCACATATCATTGATCTTAACGATCCATCTTCACAGCCGTTCTTTTGGGACACATTAAAGAGAGCCATGTTCCTTTATCAAGAGTTAAGAGGTACACCTGATTTTACAAATTCAATGGTTAGTCTTCTGATCTATGCCTTACATACCGGGTTAAGGGCAAATAGAAATCAACTGACAAGATTGACCAAAAAGCCAGATTATGATGCACATTCTTTCCATACTGAGATGAATCAATTCATTAAAAACTCTTTAAACGAGGTGACTAATGATATTCTTGAAGGATTAGTCGGTGTTAATGAATCAGGTGCAATGCATCTGTTGACTTCTTTAAAGGAGTTAAAATTGGAAAATGAGGCAATTGCCGTATGGAGTACCACTATGGATAATCCAACTTTGAAAGAAACTTTCCTTAAACCAAAAGTCGTTGGTGTTCTTTTACCAATCATGTATCAATCCGGTTCAAATTTTAAAGATTTAGAAGGATTATACGAAGAATCGAGATCTGTTGGATATCCTCATCCTCATTTGATCTCTGGTATGTTAAAGACATGTTTAGCAGCTGGGGAGAATCAAAGGGCATTGGAACTATTCTCTGAGTTGTGTTCATCAAAGAACAAATCAACGTATTCTGCATTGGTTGATGTTCATCTTGCCCTAATTGGAGATTGTAAGGATATTTCCATTGCAAGAACTTTTTTCGACAAAGCCATCAATAGAGACATTCCATATAGATTAACTTTACATGTGAACAGTGTCAAACAATTTATCCAAAACATCTGGACAGAGACTCATGATTTTGAACAAGTTCAAGAAGTTTGGGAAAAAGCCACGATCTTTTATGGTCGTAATATTCATCATGGTATTTCATCATCTTTGAACAATACATTTTTTGAAATTTTTTTCCAAAATTATGCAAATGACAGATCAAATGGATTGTTAACCTTGAAGCAAATCATATCTAAATATAACGATATTAAACCAATCGATGAACCATTTTTCAATATAATTATATCAAAATGTGTTGTTTGGAAGGATAAATCTACAATTGATTCATTATATCAAGCATATGAACTTTATAATTTGAAAAAAACTCAAGTTTCACGTCGTATTTATCTCAAATCTCTTGGTTCAGTCGAAGTTACACCAATTGAAATCTTGGATGCATGGTACGATTTATTACTATTTAACGATATGGAACGTAATACTTATATTGCAAATGCAGATTGGGCAGCATTAAGAGATGCAACGTTTGCATCAACCTTCAGTAATAACAACAACGTTAACGATGAAAGATGTTTGTTATATGCAAAAGTGTTGAAGGAATTCCAATGGTATTGTCGTGATGAAGGACAATATCGTAAATTACATAGTGTTGTGAATGTTTATCCAGTTTTGAAGAATTATATCCATGATTTGAACTCTGTTGATTCTAGTGATATTTTCATTCCACAATTTGAGAATTTAAAACGTCGTGTGTTTTAAATACAGCTAGATGTTGAAGCTTTGTATATAGACATACTATAATATAACTATAATATTAATGATACACTTATAAACGTTGACTAGCTGTTGTTCATGAATTATAGTAGTTATTAGTATATTGATTCAGATATATCCATTTGAAACAAGTCATTGACATTATTATCAGTAAAATATGAGTTACTTTTATAGAGCTGTAATGTTAGGTTAGCGTCGTCTAATTCTTCTTTTAGATCAATCAGATCTTCGTTGAATTGATTCAACTTATAAAACAACTCGTTATATCTTTCTTCATAATCTTCGAATCCAACAATCATAAGAAGTTCGTTGTTATAGTTATTCATACGGCGTGATGAGGATGATGGTGATAAAGATATATCACTAGTTATATCATGGTTCATATAGTTATCATAAGGACTTGAATATAACAGAGTAAAACAACTCTTTATACTGGAATCATTTGATCTTTTTGAGAATTTGTAATAATCAGTGATCAGACTGTAGAATTGTCTGTATATATGTTCTATTATATCTTCTTTGTCATTGGAATATCTATCATCACTACTCAGTATAAGATAGTTTAAATCTTGAACATATTTCAACGAATTTGTCATTTGTAACTTTATCATGGATTCTAATACCCTCTTCAGTAGTTTATCATAACTATTGTAACGTATAGTATCATGAGTATGTTTGATATTCGATATCTTTATTATCTGTTGTAATGTAGATATACATTGTACTATCAATTCAATGAGTATATCATCATCTTTTCTAATTATGGATTCCTGTATCATTGTTGTGAAGATTAAGCTGTGAAGTACAGTATATTGCTAGTGTATTGTGTATATAGTCGACAGATTAGTAGTCAAACGACAACTAATCCATGTTATATATATAGCATGTACTATGCATTATGATTCATAGTAATAGTAATAGTATTATATTACCGTTGTTGTCGTACAGTAAGCAAATTATTTAAATTATGTGTCATAATGCAGTTGAGGAAATTTTATAAACGACGTTGACTCATTACAAACGGTTAGCTGCATAAAAATTACTTACGAAAATATCACGTGCGCTTGCAGTACAAGAACACTATAAATACCTTGAGGTAAAGTGTTCCTTCTATCCAACTATGCATGGTTGTAACTTAAAATCTATTATCTCAATCGTCATTTGATTTCATGACACAAAGTAATTTGTAAAGTGGCCAAGAAAAAAAGTAGCAAATTGTAGTCAAAGTAACACAAAGTCAATCTGTTCCACAAAAGGAACTAAAGAGCTAAATTAATTCTCACGATCAAATCTTTTTCTTTTCCTTCCATTCATCTTCCTCTCTCTTCCAAAAGACCCACAACCTATCTTCTCAAGATAAATGATAATCAGATGGCTCAGTTCTTCCAGTGTCTCTATCGTGTGAAGTTTGATCCAATTTAAGTACAAGATAGACAGATTCAGTCAGTCCTATGTCCCATGTTACGCCTGATCCATCCTCTCATCTATGATGATTATCACAAAGGAATTGGCTATTCTGATGTCTTATGATTCGTCTTGAAGTGTGCATGGTTAAGATGTTGAACATTACTGACGTTTGACAAAATGTACTTGGCTAGTCTTTTGAAGAACTTATACTGATTTCTTGGAACTTAAATATTATGGACATATGAACTGATTTCTTTTAAAGTAACAGACACCGCAACGTTTTTCTCTTTGCAGAATATTTACTAACATGAGAGTTCATGGGTTACACTTCTTGTCTCATTACTTTCTTCTCCACAAGCAAGGATATATCATGACCCCCGATCGTGATAACTTATAACACCTTATACACAAAAGCCTGGCATTTTGAGAATTGAGATGGATGATTTTATCTGCATTGACTTCACCTGTATTAACTTTGATATTTTATATGGCTGCATATATTGCTTTGTCTTTTCACACTCTAATTTATGACATCTGTTCGAAGAAATTGGCTATTTCAATGTTCATGGTTGATTCTGAAGTGTGTTTGAAAATGACATTAAAGCTGTTTCTGTGGAGAAATTTCAACAATCGTAAAGTATTGAATACCACAAGCTTTCATATTTCCTATGATATTTACTAACATGTCCACTCCCAGTTCATGAGTCATATCTTCTTCGTTCAATCTCCATACGCAAGCCAATATCAATCACAACTTCAAATCTTGCTTAAAACCAGCTAATCAATTTTGACTGATTTCTCTTTTACTAGCATACAGGCCAGTGATAACTCCAAAATAGACACATGATATGAAATCATTTGATTATCTACTTCTTGTGATCTTCTAGATTGTGATTTTGCTTTGAAATTGAACGTTACCTATTCATTCATGTTCAGATTTATGATGATTGTTCAAAGAAATCGGCTATTTCAATAAAATGTGATTCATATTGAAGGCTTGATAATGATGTTGTTTCCCTTGAAGCTTGATGAAAGTACTTGGCTAGTCTTTCGAAGTGTTATAAGGGGTGGTATAGCTATGCCCCAGTTGAGATCTCTTTGAATGATGCCATAATGACACTTATGAACCTTCACTGATCGATGCTTTTCATTATCTGATAATCAACGGTTTCGTCATTAATGATTCGTTTTGAAGTAGTTATTTGTGATTGGTGAAGCGTTTTTTGTACTTCCTTATAAAACTTCGATATTTCTCGAAGTATTGTTCTTCTCGTGGTAATCTCAGGGCAAATGTCTCAAAGATGTTATAGAACTCGTCCCCTGGTCATGACCAATCAGGATCACTCACCAACATCAGCAGATCTAACGTTCTTGTGAAATTAAAGGCAACGGATTGATATTCGTCTTTCAGTGGTCCCAACAATTGATTCCAGACAATCAACATGACAGCTCACAATTATCCACTCTCTTCTGTCGGTTGTGCCTTTCAAAGATGAATCACGAGATCATCCTCTTATTCACAGAATTCTTCACCTTTTTTACCAACCCAAGTCTCCAGACAAGAGCCTCTCGATCAGTTAGCACAGCAATAACAAATAGGCGTACCCCCGCTTTCCAATTTGTTGATTAGTGTGGGAGGCTCCCCAAGCATTTCGTATGAGACAGGCTCAGAGCGCCCGCGCATTAAAGTTAAAGCTTCAGAGTTCGCGTTAGCTGTTTGTCATTGAGGCTCGTTGCTTCTAACAACCCCTTGAAGTTAACCGCCATCGGAGTTTTGGGTTCGCAAGAGTTCAACTAGTTAGTTTGATATTGTTTTCATGCGTGCTGATATTTCCTATAGACACGTGACATGGTATTTTCAACAATGTGTCAAAAGTCTCAGTGTTCACGGCTCTTTAGCTGTATTTTATGACATCTGACGTTAGTAGTTATGGCTCTTCAGACAGCCATGATGTTTGTTATTTGGCTCGAGAGTCCAATTAGGTCCAACCGTCCAAGGTCCAAGGTCCAAGGTCCAATGATGATGATGATGTAGCTTGTAAGTTCTAAGTTGTAAGTTGACAGTCTACTCATCTGCCAATTGGTCACGGAGAATAGGCTGCTTGAATTCAGAGAGAAATTAGAATTCAAAGAGATCACTAGATATAACAGGTTCACGCAACGTCATTACAACGTAAGATTGAAACGGCCATATAGGCCTACAGCAGTAAGCCTTATAATAACAATAATTCCGGCACAGTTATGCTTTTGTGGTGAAACTAGTCGATATCGATCAGCCCTTATACCAACCTTAAGTGGCCGACAATCTGTTCCACGGCGACGTGGAAGTCCTTGAAATCGATGGCAGTATGGTATTGCTTATAACTAGCACGTTCAATACTTATATTTACTCAGCAGCGTAGTTAATGAGAAGTAAGCATAGTTGGACATTGTTAGCACATTAAGGCTTGATCACATTCTAGAAAGATATTGTGCGTATAAAAACACGATCAATTACACTAGCTCCACATGAAGCTGAGGCTCGACGTCATTATATATATACAACACCCTCCTCTTTCGGTATGGGATAAGCCACTTGGCACTAGCTGTCAGTCTATCTATATTCTATAACGACATGGCAGCAAGAAGTATCGTGTACGTGTCGCACATCGAGAGAACTTTGAAGTTTGAAGCACGATGCGCTCAATGCTGGGTTCATGTGTACTGTATACAGTATACTGTGTGAAGTGTGCACAGTGACACTGCTACGACGTCCTGCACAATGCACATATGTCATATATGTGACATTTGGACGAAATTAATATATATATTACCGAGCATGTCGCCCCTCTTAAGCTATCAGTACACGGCTTATCAGTAATGGCGTAGCAAGCGCTAGCTGTAGATGGAATATTTGATCTACGCAGAATACACCCAGACATCATAACCAGCGCCATGGCCATAAACGGGGCGATTTTGAGATTTTTTGCCAGAGAGATCGACCATTTTCAGTTTGCCATAGTTAAGGCCTACATTTCAGCCTTGATATCTCTTGACAGCGCCAGGATTTTGGCACGTTAGCTGAACAGAACTCATCTGCCCTCGAGTCTTACACAACTCAAGATCTTTCGAGCGCCGAAAAAGGCTGAGTCTTGAGATACACCAGACTAGTCATTTTTAACTATGTCTGAGAGGGTAAAACGGTGAAAACCTTAATTTATACACCCGTACACCATATACATAAGGCTGAGCTGAGACGGCGAGCTTTTAGTTTTTCATCGAAAACGACCTTTTTTCAATTTACATAGTTAAGAGCACTTTTTGAGAAGCGATATCTCAGTGTTTACTAGACGAAAACACTATTAACTTGGCCAGGACACTTCTATCCGGATGGACCCTGACATAGATTGGGCAGGACCTGGTGGCACCCCCAGGAGGTACGTGAGAAGGCCTGGAAGTTGAAACCTTAAATTTATGACACCCTTACACCATATAGTTAAGGATCGGAACTGCATCGGAAACTATTCTAAGCGGGTTGCAAGAACAATACAGCTTCGCATGAGAGGGCGGCTACTGGTACACCAACGTAGAGATTGAGTTTGGCAGCGATCTTTATACTGAGGGTGTGTTATGGTTCTCAGTAACAGTACATGAACAAGGGTTATAATCTAAAAAGAAGTTTATCTATAAAATTTTCAGTATTGGGCATCTGAATTTAAAGTCGTTATGGCACATCTATAAACATGACATCCCTTAGGTGAAGGTTTGCACCATAGAGTTGATCAATTCAACGATTCATGAACGCTCTATCTATATATGGTCTTTCACTATGAGTGGGGCCATTGAATATGAATTGTTTGGTTTGCCGCCGGTCAGAACATCCAGACTAATTAAAATATGAATGGAGAACAGGAATTGTCAAGGTGGTCCTATATTTGGAGTAACAACCCCTTCTCGAGGAATTTGGATGCCACCAAGATCTGGAAAGCTTGATAACATTGAATGCCCGCTCTGGAGATCTGGTGGCTGACAGGCGATTTTGGCTGTTTTAAAAACTTGTGTATGGTGCTGTCAATACCGCCAGAAACCAATCTTACATCTGGCTCGTTGCGGGGCCGTAGGAGCTGAGTCCTTGAACATTTGATGGACCTGCTCATGGTCAGATGGCAGTTGGTCCCATGACTGGTGTCTCTGGCATCTCTGTCCAACGCCGCGTGCTAATTGGATAAGATTAGTGATAACCAGTATCTAAAAAGTATCACGACCCCCATTCTTTCGTTATGGTGACTGCCAGATTAGCAGTCCTGAAAGGGTACTATATGTATTGATTGTTTAATGTCAACACGAGGACACGACTGAATGGCAAATGGAGAACATTTACTTCACTGAATCCTCTTGACCGACTTGTCCATCTAGGAAGTATCATCAATTGGCAACAATTCAGATCAGATAGAAGAGTCTCTTCTAGATATAACCAACTGTCCTTTGAGACTTGAATGTCATGTGTCCAGGTGGCGGGAGGGTGATGTTTCATATCATTGAGGCACAGTGATTTTTGACGCACTTTATTGTCCGGTCATAGCCCCTTGGAAGGACTGATGTCCTCCATAGTCACACACTCTATTCTACCGACAAAAGCTTTAGATAACTTGTCCAATGCCATATCAACTTCTGTCAGTAATAGTCCTTGGTATTAAATCCGACAAGAATAAAAGTGTTGTATCGAGCCTTCAGAAAGATCGAAGAGCGACTGGATCCAAAGACTTGTAAAGCATATTCCAGAACTCTGCGACGAACAAGAACATCAACAGCCTCAACTAAGCAATACTCCATTTATTTCAATGGAAAGACTTTATGGGGCTCTTCTGGACTGATATTATCTACGCGACTTGTCCAGAGTGCGTACAAGGTTCATACCAAAAGATCTTTCAGCCCATTGACACCGCTGCCAAAGACTCGCCCTTCTCAAGATCACCAAGATTTGTGGTAATGTCGGATGTCAGTGAATGCCACATCGTGCGAATAGTATCAACCAGACAATCGTAAATACTTATCACGTCTATTTGAGCACGGTCTGATCATGTGTGGCTATTCAAAGAATAATATAACTGAGAACTCTTGCTATCAAAACTTCAAGTGATCTCATAGCTAGCCACCATCTGAAACTCAGCTCACCTCTATGAACCCTTGACGTCAAAAGTATACATATAACTGATCTTTCCGAGATCGATTGACGTGAAGTTCTTGCCTATGCAACACCCTTATTCTTCAAAAGGCTCATGGAGACGAATTGTCATTTATAGCCCAACATCAATTCATGGTTGACGTTTCTGAGTCATTGGGTCTAATGAATTCTGGCTGACCTCATGTATTGCTCGTTCAAAGTCAACATCAGTTCACGGTGAACTGAGCTCTCATCCATCGATTGGAATATGAATTCTAAAACTTCCTCAATGTCTTGGTTATCAGTTTGATCGGTATAAGGAACATCATTGAGCAGAAGACAACGGAATGCAGAAATATGGAAGCTTCAAAGGCTGCATGGATAGTAACCAATTCGGGGGCAACGTGCTTCAAATCACCTTTATCAGCTCACCGTACTATCTTATAATCTTCCAATGTCCTTGATAGTTCATAATATCCGATGTCAGATCCAAATCAACAAGTTGCATCTAAATGAATCAATTTGAACAGACTTGCCGGAGTCCATCCTCATATCATCAAATGTTAGCAAATCATGGTGGACATGGGCACTAGGATAAACGACAGGAGATTGACACAGTGTACTTTGTATAGTAAGATGTCAGCAAGTGCAAAATAGATATGAACATCAAGAGGAACAACAAGAGGTAGATGCAACATATGCCCCAATTCTGTAAGGGTAAATCAACTACCACATGAGATGATGTGCAGAGTCTGATTTCATCAGTTAAGAGCAAAAAGGTCAGAAGTGAATCGTTGATAGTTGGAAGAAACGGAGGTCATAAATGGTGCTGTGTTGCTGTTAGTTATCAAGTCAAATGTGTCATATAAGTGGTGGTACATACCGTGAATGAACGCTGTCATCATACTGTCATAGTTCATGCTATATCCAGATACAAAAACTTGTATCTACATGACATCAATTTGAAAAGGCTTGTCCAGGGCCCATCCTCGTATAATCAAGTGTCAACAAATGAGAAATGAAGTATGAACAGCAGGGAGAACAACATGGAATAGAGACACAATCTTCAAAGCGATAGTGATGGATCAACAACCGTGTGAACTGTCGAGATATTGCCAAGTAGGGGTCAAAATGGTAGCAGTCAGAAGAAATAGGGGAAAGAACAACGATCATAAGTGGTCCTGGTGTCACTGTTAGTTATATGAACTGAATGAGATAAGTGGAAATACGTACCCAGGAGTTATATCATCATCGTGTAATATCATTCATGAAACTCGATGCTATATCCGGATCAGCAACTTGTATTCAAAAGAAATCAATTCAAAAAGACTTGTCCAAGGCCTATTCTCGTACGGTCAAATGTCAACAAATAATAACTGAATTATGAACATCAGATAGAATCAAATGAAGTATAATCATATTTTCAATGAACCAAGAGGAGCCACCTCTTGTCTTATCAAAGTTTCAGAATAAACATCACTTTACATCACTTCCTCAGATCATCAGAAGTTCCACATGATATATCCAAATGATGCCACATCCTCATATAATCAAATATCAACAAGTAAGATATGATGTATGAATACACTCTTCAAAGCTATAACCCAAACTTATCTGAAGTGAATCAAACAATATAATAGCATCAAATATCAATAGTCAAAAGAACAAGGGTCAAACTTGAAAAGACCGTGGAGAAGCAATGACCATGAACGGAACTAGAGTTGTTTATTAGTCATATGAACTTTGTAAAATAAATGAGAATACATACGATGAATGGATATTGTCGTTGTTCATATCGTTGTCTGTAAAGTCTTGAGAAAGTAGGAAAGTGGGAAAGTGGGAAAGTGGGAAAGAAAAAGAAGAAGAGAAAGAGGAGTATGACCTTTTATATTGCTTTATTGTGATATTTTTCTTCATGATTGTGTAACAGTAGCAATCATGGACTTTGTGTCTTTTGTCTTGGGGTAACAGTAGCAATGGACTTTGTGTCTTTTGACTTTGAGTAACGATAGTAATTTATGTAACGATAGTAATAAACGATTTGACTGTCTTTCTAAAATATACATTCTATATGATCTTGTATAGTCCTTCTGTTATACGTTTTGTGTACTACAATATTATCCATCTGTAATCTTTTGATTCCATCATGAAGGACATATGCTACCTTTGTGGTTCAATGGATGTATATTGGACAACACTCGCAGATATTTTCAATAAGCCACAAACAGGTGACTATATTACAATACAATTATAAAGCCGGGAGCTCTCTGTACAATATATCATATATACAGGTTACAGGCAAAAGCAGTTTACTATAGTCTATAGTGTATTAGCCAATCTCATCAACTCAGTTTTTGTTCAAGTTCAATAATTGATTGTTATTTGTGTCATTA